>JAVTVY010019140.1:0-74924 GCA_036873755.1 Hanleya hanleyi
ATTACTTTTAACACAATTTGCATATCATCTTAACAAACTCACCAGCAAACAGTTTAGAGCTGAGACGGCAGCTTAGCAATGGGGTCGGTGTCTGGTACATGTGGAGAAATAGAATATACAACTGGAAGTTTCTTCTAACACTAATTTATCAACCAAGTTTGTCGAATATCAAACATGTTTCATCACAATGCCAGATGACGTTCTGAAAAATAATAATAAACAGAATATTCAAAACATGGAAACTCCATTTCAAATCATGACACTATTATTTTCCAATGTATATAGTTATTAACCCCAGAGGGCCATGGGGAAGATTAGTCATGCTAACCATGTTTTACCCTCAATTTCCATCTCAAATGATGATCAGTACCAAATTATATATAAAATGCTAAGAATTCACACCCTAAGAAATCTATAGAAATTATGAATATGCAGGAATGTTTATGAAATGTATTTAGATCGAACAATGCCGCTAGGATGCCAGAATATCACTTGAAAGCCGATCATATACATCAATAATCACAAATGGGTTCAATTTCAAGATTCAATATCCCTTTGCTCTGACCTGCTTATTCAAGATAAACACGAAACAATCTGCACAGCCACTATACTAGTAGACCCTAAATTGGGACACGAATTACAAGCTATGCTTCAATCCTCAAATAGATAAAATCTTAGGGGGGTTTACCTTGCATCGTAACGTACTCTTGACGACTTGAACAAATGTATACGAGATCATGTTACTGTCAGGTAGTTCAATCATGAACGTCGCTCGCATGGGCTTATAAATGCGAGCGACGTTCATGATTGAACTAACTGTCAGGCAGACCCCATATTTCGTCACCGCATATACATTTCAGTTTTCTACGTCTACCGATTCGTTCTCCCAACAAATTTCTCTCATATACTGAATATCGGCCAAATAATGTCAAATTAAAAGTTTAACTTACTTGAAAACCCCATCGATTTCTCCAGTTCCGACACCCGGAAGCAGCCATGTGAAAAATGTTTGGAGCAGCTGCATACGCAACTCTCCAATGCTTTCTGTGTTTGTTGACGAAATTAATCCAAAGGCGGCGAGTTGAAGCTTCTCTGGGGGAAGAAGTGGTGTGACACCCCATCTCCTGTTGTACTATAACGTCCATAAACCACACATCGGTTTGGTATAATTTGGATACTACGGGCTTCGAAAGGAAGTGGCAAGCTCAGAAACCAGGCGACAAGATGGGTGACTCTTGTGACGTCACTTGACGGAAAATCCCGAAATAGTTGTGTTTTGTCTTGCATCTTCACTCTTCAAATCTTCTTCTTCTGTTTGTCTTGCTTTTCCTGGCTAAAAAATTACGTGTAGACTGGGTTGCAGTCTTATCATAGTGCCCTAAAAATTATAAAGATTTATCGAAAAAATAATAGGTAATTTTAATGCTTGGGCTATGTATGGTGACACAGCTCTCTATACAGTAGATCAATCTATCTTGCACTAACGCCGTCCGATTTTGCACTCACTCACACCCGCCGCCATTTTGAAACACACCTGCTACCAACAAGCCACCATTTTGGCAAAAATCCAAAGACCTCATTTGCATATTTTCAGGGAAATAACCAAGCTCTACCAGGCATCCATTACGTTCTGCTTCGCGCCTCTCCATGTAGCGCTGTAAGGGTCTCACGGACTTTACCGGAGTTGACCCAAGGTCATCTGTTGCCACAGTAAACGAACATGACGACCGTCTAACTGGGCGAATTGATATCAGTCGCTACTCACCGATATGTATTTCCGCAACATATAGTTCTAGGGAAATTTGTCAAAAAGCTGCCTTCAAACTGTGTGAAACCGGCGTTTTGAAATACATTGAATAACTGTTTAGTGTATTTCGAGATAAATATACATTTTGCAATGAGTAAAATAGTCAGATAGAACAGTTCTTGGTTTTACAAGAATCCTGTAAAAAATGGCGAGACCCCTACAGGGGTAAATGCAGCGTAGCGCAAAGCACCCTGGGAGAGGATGGGAAATAACAGGCCGCCATCTTGAAAACCGACTACCCCTAACCTACAAAAAACAGGCCGACATCTTGAAAATATGCAAATGAAGGCTGGGGATCGGGAAAGTGGATTGCTAGGGGATCGGGAAAGTGAAATTGACCTTGACCACCATCTTGAAAACCGACTACCCTAACATACAAAAAACAAGCCACCATCTTGAAACACACACACACACAGCCGAGTATAAATAACGTGTATGTTCACACATTTTATTAACAACTACACATCATGAGTTTAAGACGACGAGCCTTATTTACCCATCAACCTAGAGATCCAAGGAATAGGGGTACAGAAGAAGAACATAGCGAGATAATTACCCGGGAAGAAGATGGCGGACTGACTATTGTCTCCAGTTTTCAACGCGTTATTGAAGATGTAACGAGGTTAAGAAGTACAGAAGAAGAACTCGGGGAAAGTGAACAAGACAACAACAACAGAATGGAGGAGGACATACAACAAGAAGATAACCAGGACGACACCCGTGATAGAGAACTAGCCAGTGTATGGTTAACTACTAGACCTCCCATCAACCACCACTTCGACTGCAGACACTGAAACAAGAGCACGATGCCGACACACAGATGAAATATCACGCCTCAACGAACAAATTATCGACATGAGGGGAGCGATGTTGGGAATGGAAACCACAAGGGCGGGCTTGGAAGAGGAAATTGCCAGACAAAAGAAACTACGACATCATGAAGAAAAAATCAAACAATGTAGCATCTGCTCGAATGAAGAAAGCTTATACGCGGTTCTACCCTGTGGACATCTGTGTATGTGCAAGGATTGCTGGATCCAACTCACATGTGAAGGAGCCCAATGCCGATGCGTTGACGCCGGAGAGGTACATTTCAAGATAAGATGTCCCATTTGTCGAAAACATGTAGGAAGCGTGAGGCGAATATTCCGCGCTTAAAGTGTGTCGTATCACACTATCAAAGGCCCTTTTCAGGGCCAATCCATCTTTCCGAAAGAGAAACTTCTTTCATTAGCACACCAACTTAACATTAGCTCCAATCATGCTTTTTTTCCCCAAAAAAAAAAAAATAAAAAAATTTTCAAAAAATTTTCAAAAAAAAATTTCGTACACAAAGTCAAAAAATTTTTTTTGAGGTAGCGGGTCGAGTGAGGTATCATATTGAAGCTGACGTGAAATGCTTCACATTGATACCTCACTCGACCCGATTGGACTACTAGGGGCTGCCCTAACGCCAAACATCAATATCAACATCAATCAACATCAATCTTCAAAATACCTTTAGAGGTGCCCCTAGTGGACCAATCGGGTCGAGTCCGGTATCATTGTGAAGCATTTCACGTCAGCTTCAATTGGATACCTCACTCGATCCACTACCGCCAAAATAAAAAAAAAAAAAAAATAAAAAATCAAACTTCGTACACGAGATGTTGATATCGATGTGCAAAATAACCTTTTTGGCGTTAGAGGCGTCCCTAGTGGTCCAATCGGGTCGAGTGAGGTATTAAATTGAAGGTAACGTGAAGGAGCATCTGATAGACTGGGTGTGGGCTTGAATTAGGGTAATTCTGCGCATGCGCAAAGATAATATGAAAAATATCAATGTTCAAAAATAGCCTGTTTGAGGTTAGAGGCGTCCCTAATGGTGCAATCGGGTCGAATGAGGTATCAAATTGAAGGTAACGTGAAGGCGCATCTGATAGACTGGGTGTGGGTTGAACTATCAGCATTCTGCGCATGCGTAATCTTCAAACACCTTTTTTTTGGAGTTAGAGGCGCCCCTAGTGGCCCAATGGAGTCGAGTGAGGTATCAATCTGAAACATTTCACGTCAGCTTCAATTTGACACCTCACTCGACCCACTACCTGCAAAATAAAAATAATCCTCGCACACCAGGTTTTGCTATCGAACTGCAAAATAACCTTTTTGATGTTAGGGGCGCCCCTAGTGGTCCGATGGAGCCGAGTGAGGTATCAATGTGAAGGTGAGATGAAGGACCATCTGATGGACTGGTGTGGGTTGAACTATCACCATTCTGCGCATGCGCAAGAATGGAAATAGACGTTTTTGGAGCTATTTGACTATTAAAAAAAGAAAAAAGTTCCGAAAATTGTATAAGTCTCATCCCATGTCAAACAAGTGCAATTGACCGCCATCTTGAATCCGACCACCCCTAACCTAGAAAAAACAAGCCGCCATCTTGAAAATATGCAAATGAGGACGAGCGAAACAAGTGCAATTGACCTTGACCTACAAAAAACAGGCCGCCATCTTGAATCCGACCACCCCTAACCTAGAAAAAACAGGCCGCCATCTTGAAAATAGGCAAATGAGGCGCGAAACAAGTGCAAGTGACCTTGACCTACAAAAACAGGCCGCCATCTTGAATCCGACTACCCCTAACCTAGAAAAAACAGGCCGCCATCTTGAAAATAGGCAAATGAAGGGGCAAACAAGTCCAAACAAGTTTTCTTGACCTACAAAAAAAACAGGCCGCCATCTTGAATCCGACCACCCCTAACCTAGAAAAAACAGGCCGCCATCTTGAAAATAGGCAAATGAGGCGCGAAACAAGTGCAAGTGACCTTGACCTACAAAAACAGGCCGCCATCTTGAATCCGACCACCCCTAACCTAGAAAAAACAAGCCGCCATCTTGAATATACCCAATGCACCCAATGACCTCATTCTACAAAAAACAAGCCGCCATCTTGAATACGACCACCCCTAACCTAGAAAAAACAAGCCGCCATCTTGAAAATATGCAAATGAGGACCGAAACAAGTGCAATGGGCCGCCATCTTGAAACCGACCACCCCTAACCTAGAAAAAACAAGCCGCCATCTTGAATCACACCTTCAGTGCAAGTGCACTCAGTGGACACGCCCCCTTGACAACGAGGCCACGCCCCCTTCACAACGCTTCACGCATGCGCACCGCCCACAAATGACGTCATCGCGCATGCGCAGTGAGGCACTTTACGTGACGGACACCGTAGCTATACTACTCACGTTTATACCTCAGGATATATCATGATACTTTAGAAAGCAAGGGGAAGTTTCTTTTCCAAATGAAAGCAGACTCACTTGGTTATTTTTTACTGAAATTTGACATCTTGGCAATCAGTGAAAAAATCTTACATCTGTCTATATGTTAGGAGAAAAGTGAAAAGCATTAGATAATGAAGTTGCCGAAACGTCACGTGCTGACATTTTGTACCCACCAATTTGTGGCGAAATGTCGCTTACCGAAATGTCGCCTGTCGCTTGTCCTGACGCTGTTAATACTACGGCTTATACAATCAAGGATAGCTAGTGTCCGTCTCAATAGCCTCTTTGCCTCCATCTCACCTCCTCCCGTTATTTGTGTAAGTCGTTCGCATTCTTATGCAGGTGCTGATCAAAGTGCATGCTGCTGCGGTAAACCCGATCGATGCTTTCGTACGGGCAGGCAGGTTCCCACGACCGCTACCTTACACACCTGGGATGGATTGTGCTGGAATAGTGGAGGAAGTGGGACCTGCTGTTACAAAATTCAAGGTAATGTGTCACCCAGCAAATCGCAAAATCGTCCTCAATTAGATACTGCTGTTTTAGTCGATTTTTATGCTAGCGTGAAAGGGTAGGGGAGACTGGGACACTTTTCAGAATTTTTGCAGAAATCTCCAGAATTTTTGCAGAAATTATTGTCCTGTAACCTTCTATGCTCTGGTTATACCTAATATACCTAATCATAAAAAATTAAAATATCTACTTTTCTGGACAATTACATTTTAAGAAGCCATAAAAAGTGTCCCACTGTGGAGCACTGGAACAATCATCGAAATAGGGGTCTACATTTTAAATCAAGTATATATTTTTACTTTTAATAATAGTTTAGACCATTCAACAGTGATTTTGGATCCCTCTGTTACATAAAATATTTCTCAGAGGCTAAATTTGAATATTGTGTTGTAGTTGTAGCATCTGAGTTTGAAGTGCTATCAAAACTCGGCAAATCCGATTGGGTTGGTAAGTTTTAATATCTAGGAAAAAACCCCAATACCTTTTAATATCATGTTATGATGAAAGTAAAGTTCACCATTTGATTACTATGTCCCAGTGCCTCAGGTTAAAGTGTTCCAGCGCACTCCAGGTGTACGATAGATTAAATTTTACGAGAAAAATACAAACTAATTCTGGGAAATCTGAAAAATAAATTGTACTTTTGTTCATCGTATTTCAATAGTACCAAAACAGCGATACAATATTACAGATAACTTGGAATAACAAAATATCACCCTCACTCCTGAAAATTCACCCAGACTGTTCGAAAAACAAATCGTTGCCATTAATTTTACGTCCCTGATAGTTTTTACCTATAATCAATAGATGTTGTATATGGATGGCATCTTCCTGTTGATAATAATGCATGTAATTACTGTACCAGAGACCCGCAAAAGAAGAGTTTTGGGAGGTGGGGTGGGGGTGGTTTTAGGGTTAAGTGTCAAAATATGGGGTCTCTATACATAACCCCATGCTTTATATAGAAACACATCTCAAAACAAGAGTTTTTGAGAGGGTGGGTGGCGGTCGTTTTAGGGTGAATTTTCGAAATATGTGATCTCAATACATAACCCCATAGTTTATGCAGAACGTGTTATGAGAGGGTGGGTGGCCGGGGGGGGGGGGGTAGTTTAGGGTGAAGTGTCGAAATATGGGATCTCTATACATAATCCATTACTTTATGTAGAATGTGTGTTTCTATGTAAAGCATGGGGTAATGTATAGAGACCCAATATTTCGACACTTCACCCTAAAACCACCCCACCGCCACCCACCCTACCAAAACACTTTTTTTGAGGGCCTGTGTAATGTACTTAGCGTGGGAGTTAGCTGGCTTGTCCCACTGTGCACCAGCCTCCTCTACCCAGGAGTAGAGGGCGATGAGGAGCACGAACCAATGGTGTGAGATCAAGCGGCGAGGAATAAGGGTGGTGAGGGCACTAATGTGCGGGACCAATGATCACGAAGTGGTTCAATTACGCACAGTTACTGGTCAGTCTGCGAAAACCACACCACAGTGGTTTATGTAGCAGTGGGTGTCTTCGTCGATGTTATTGTTGTTGTGATCATATATTCTCATGAATATAATTATTTCCCACCTTACATCAATCTGCATACCCTTACTCTACTAGATCTGCATCTAAATGGCAAGTGACGCAACTATAACGTTAAAGAATTCGCCACGAATCCAGGTATGCGATCCGCAGGAGAACTTACCACATGACATTCTTCACGCCCGTTGAGTTTTCACCATAGTCCACGCCCGCTCATATATTTACTGTTTGTTGTCTGCAGACACCCGAATTCCCCCGTGTACCGCGATTCTTGGCGAAAGTCGGTATACGGCTTTAACATTATAGTTGCGTCACTTGTCATTTAGATGCAGATCTAGCAACAGCAACAATATCGACGAAGACACCCACTGCTGCCCAATTCAAGTCACTATAACCAAAATGCATGCAGAAAGGGAAAACAACTTAGAAACTACTTTCAGAAATTGTAGTCACCTGTTGCTGAATAGCATGACATAGCCTGACGATCAGTGTCGCGCCCAAACCAAACAAAGGTGACTTACGAATACAAGACTGGCTCGTCATCCCTACCGTACCACGAATATGGACTGAAAGGTTGAACATTTAGAACAGCTTATTTTGCTCGCCCTGATCTGAAGAACTGTATGCTCTGATTATGACTGAGATAGAGCCTTATCAAAACTACAGCTGTTACTTTGCGTAGCTTTTAGTTTAACAGATTATTTCAGTAGTACCTGGTCTTATTTTCTCAGGTTGGTGACAGAGTATACACTGCGGACACCGTAACCGGGTCATACGCCGAGTACACGGTGGCGGACGAACATGTTACTGGCCATCTTCCCGCCAATATAAGCTATACATCGGGGGCTTCCATTGGAGTAGCCTACTTCACGGCATACAGAGCTATTGTGACCAGGTTAGTTTGCTACACAGATGATCATGTCGCTTTATTGAGGATGTGGCTTTCCCGCAACCATTTTTATTCCAAAAGTCGAGCGTTTCTAAAACCTCTAAAGTTTGTTCCCTGCCTCCCGTCACGGCGAATCTAGTGAAGCATCTATAGGTTTGAACCTGTCCGTGCGTCCATCTCAACTCCAGAGGTACGCAATACTGTACCAAACTATTTTAAGTTCACAGAACCTCCTTGCATTTCATATAAGTATACTAACTCTATAGCCACCAAAATATTCAATTACTCTAATGCTGTCAAGGAGTTTGACTGGAACTTATACCCGTCGGGTGGGCTATAGTTGTGATTGTGAATCGTCGAAATTTATCTATAAACCATGCACACATGTTGTGACTGGTGATCTTGATGTGGTGAGTGATAAGGACCTAAGATTACTCCTGATGAACCTAAATATAGAGAGCCGAAAAATATAAATCTGAAGGCCGACCAGAAGATAGCCCTGTCTGTTTTGGAACAGTACGTTATTGATTGGTCTAAGCGAGAAAAAGTTGAACCTACAGTACTCGATGATTGGCTGGACCTCACCAAGAGCAAGGTCGTTGAAACAATCCGCCATATTGACAGAAGTACCCTTCCCCAAGCAAAACAAGTACTGAGAAGCCCTAATTCGCAAGAAGTTCTAGCAAATCTCCAGAGTAAATCCGTCATAGTCCCAGCAGACAAAGCTCCAAATAATATAATATTCATATGTAAATATTACTATTACCAGGTGCTGGTTGAAGAATTGAGTGTAAACATATCGTCATCAAATACGTCTACTTACTCTCAAACTACATTTACTCTGGAAGATGTATTTAACAATCACAAAACGTTTCTCAAGGATAGAGGTATTTGTCTTCCAACCAAACATAACGATATACCAAAAGTATACTGGACTCCCAAAATGCATAAATCACCATACAAAGCTAGATTCATAGCTGGTTCTAGAAGCTGCACCACCAAGCTTCTTTCAACCCTGTTGACGAGGGCCCTTCAGGAGGTAAAAGCATTTTGGGAAAGGTATTGCGCCACTATTTCTAAAAACTCTGGCGTTGAATGTATTTGAATATTGAAAACCTCAAAATGTCTTACGGAAGAACTTGATGCTAAAGATCACAAGAAAACTGATCGTAGATATATTAATGTCGGAAGCCATAAAGCATTCTTTAGCTCTACTACATACAAGAGATATCATTCATGGGATGTTTCTTTGTTTATAGAGTTGCTTGCATTTCTCATTAAAAATATCTATGTGAAATTTGGCAACACAATATATCAACAGCATATAGGTATTCCAATGGGTGCTAATTGTGCACCCCTATTGGCTGACCTATATCTGTTCTCTTATGAACATGACTATATGCAGGCGCTTTCAAAAACCGATCCATTCAAAGCCCGTTCCTTCTCATTCACCAAATGCTATATAGACGATCTTCTCGCTGTGGATAATCGCTATATAAATGACGCAGTGAAGGATATATATCCACCTTCACTGGATTTGAAGGAAATTACAGATAACCCTACAGGCACATCGTATTTAGACCTATATCTTTATAAAAATGAAGCGGGCCTTCTCTCTCGTCGACTGTATGACAAAAGAGATGATTACAATTTCGACATCGTAAACTATCCCTTTCTGGACAGTAATATTCCAGTGGGATCTGCATATGGCGTATACATATCACGCCTAGTAGCATTTGCTAGATCTTGTGTTAAATGTGACGATTTTAATCAACGTCGCAAAACATTGTTGCAGAAACTTATAAAGCAGGGCTACACTACCAAGCGCCTCCACTCAAAGTTTCTCAAATTTGGCGATACATATCGCATGCTGATAGCAAAATACGAGCGTAGCGTGCAAGATCTATGGCGTTACGTTTCGTGACTTGTGTCTAATTCCGCTTAACCCGGGGCTAGGGGCCGTATGAACCCATGTACTTCAAGATCACAAGATCTTCAAGATCACAATCAAAGCGTGACTGAGATACATCATTCTTTAGATGACGACTTTACAACGAATATTATGGATTAAGAATACTGATCAGCGATACGGATTTGATATTTTTGGAACATCATGATGTCTTGCCGGCATCATTGAAAACTGTTGACCGCTTCACTCTTGCAGGAAACAAGCCTATGTTTATGTATACTATGATTGTCTTTTTGAATTTGGTGCTAATACTGTTATATGGAATATGGAATAGGTCTTTGGATTATGGACGCGGATATTCTCTAATGGACGACGGCTGAATTATGAATGACGGACCAGACGCTTGTAATTGTTAGCAGGATTGCACGAAAACTATTCAACACACAACAATGAAATTTTCGACATTTGTAGACACCCTGATTGGATTCAGCTGCTACATTGTTGTGTCCCTATTAGAACTTACGAACATACATACCACACCTCCAAATTTAAGAAAAAGAAGAAGAAGAAAAAAATATATTGAACTTTCCTTATTATCGAATCTTTGTCCAGGTGGGATTATTTTGGTGAATAAATGTTTGTATAGATGACATTTTGGCCTTCAAAATCGTATTATGTGTGACCAAATTTTCGCCTGATTGAGTCGAGACCATCTTAAGCTGGACGCGCAATCATCAGGTTAAATGAACAATCGTGAATTTCTCTAAAAATAAATATTTGGAAATGAAGGCTCAATTAATTCAAATTGAGATAACTTCGTCACCATCTATCGCAAAGAAAATATATTCATAGTTTTGTCATCCTTGAGATTTTTGGTAACATGTAAAAATGAATACATTCATAGTTCTCCGAAGAAAATGAGAAATACAAGCGGCTGTGTGAAAGTCAGGACAAATTACCATTACTGCATCTGTACAACACAAGTACAGAGGGCATCAAAGAGAGAGAGAGAGAGAGAGAGAGAGAGAGATATATATATATATATATATATATATATAATGGTGAACGATTCAGATGTGGAGAGTAAAGAGTTAAAAAATAACAAGTCGCCTTTTTAGTTGACTACGTCATTATATTCCTACTGCTGCAGTTTCGAACTTTAGTTCTTGTCAAGGAATGATATTACAATGGCATACATTCAATATTTAAGCATTCTTATGTTTGGCGTTGCTCGACAATGGTTAATGTTCACATATATAACAAGTTATAACAAATCATTGCTAATGTCGACTACTCAATCAATGATGGTTTATAGACGCTTGTATTTGTATATAATGGTAGTTTTATCAATAGATAACAAAGATAAACAGTTATTCTTAAATATACATGTAACAATGTCAACAAGTAAACATAAAATGAAGCATATACTATGGTTATGGAGCTAATATATTAGCTCCATGCTTAGGGTCTCTGATTTTCGTTTAACGATGGACATACGGAATGTATGAATGAAATTTCCTTAACATCCATTAGCGCGTTATTGCCTTCTGGTACTTGATAATACGGAGAAACTTTGAGGAGCGGTTTAAGGTGTAACGAACATTCTCTAATGTGTCTGCTAACAGGCAAGACACAGTACCTGGCATTGTTAATATGTTGTCTGGGAAGAGTCAATCTGTTTCGGAGGTCTGTTGTCTGCCCTTTGTATTGTTTACCACCATTTTGGCAGACCAGAGCATAAATAACAAATTTGATTCACATGACATGTTGAATTTAACCTGGAACTTGGTTCCCCGATTTTCAAATTTGAAACTGGGCCCTTCGATTATATGGACACAAGCTCCACATCGTGAGTATTTACCTTTTGATACAGTAGCATCACAACTCGCATCTGAAAAGCGAGCCCTGTTTAAAATTTTCTTCAAGTTGGGTGCCTGCCTTTTACTATTAATGATCCGTGAGTTGGATATGATAGCCTTCACTCGGGGGCTTTGATCTAATATACTCAAAGTGTTCATTATAACGGGAAAAATATTTGTGTTGTTTGGATTGTGGGTTGTAACTAACGGAATTACATTTGGGGTGAGCTGTTTAGGCATCGGATTACGAAGCTCCTCTCTAGGGTGATTTAATGCCTTGCGGATGCCTTTGTCAATAAGGCCTGGCGGATACCCCCTATGAATTAATGCTGACTTTAATTCATTTAGTCTCTGGTCCTGGATCCCTCATTCGAGACTATGGTGCAGATCCGTCTTGCTAGAGAATATGGAATGTTTTCTCTAGGTTGCCGTGGGTGGTTAGAACTAAAATGAAGGTATAGTGTGTCAGTTGGTTTACGGAAAATGTCTGTACCGCCTAAATTACCAGATATAGTGACCAAAATATCCAGAAAGGGTATTTCCGTATCGTTGGTCTCCATGGTAAAGGAAATATTTGAATGGAGAGCATTTAATATATCGAACAAAGACTCAATTGGGTCATTTTGCTGAGGCCAAAATACAAAACAGTCATCGAGATATCGCTTCAATTCTGTTTTACAAATTCGCTGCCAAATTGAGTTCCATATTTAAGGGATATTTCCTCGTATAGGCTTTCTTCACGGTAGCCCATCACCAGGGTGGCATATATTGGTGCCACTTTCGTGCCCATTGCAGTATCTAAGATTTATAGGTAGAATTTGTCACAGAAAAAGAAAGAATTGTGGTTTAGAATGAATTTAATGCTGTCTAATATAAATAATTCACTGAAGCGATAATTTAGTGATTCTGGATGCTTTTAGAGCCAGACTTTTATGGCTTCCATACCTAGCTCATGGGGAATCGTACTGTACAAACTGTTTACATCGAAGGTTGCCATTTGAGTACCATTTGGAATTTCATCGAGCAAATGATTCAAAAATTCTAAATCATCCCGTATGTAACTTCGATTATGTGTTAGAAATGGTCTCAGCAGAATGTCTGTTAGATGACTGAGACGTTGTGTTGGGGATTCCGGGCCCGCAATGATAGGTCTGAATTTTATATCAGTTGGTTTGGGTAGTTCTATATATTCAGACTTTTGTTCACTGATAGCCTTTTTGATTTGTTCGGATTTATGAATTTTGGGAAGGCCATAAAAGTTGCTGGTTTTAGAGTCAAACCTGGTTAGAAATTTTCTCTCTTTCTTCAAAAGGAGAATCTCGTGTTTCCGAACCAACTGACGGAGCTCAGTAAGTATTCCGCTGTCGGGGTTTGAGTCTAAAGCCCGATACGTAGAATCATCATTTAGCATTTCAAGTAGTTTATCTCTATAAAACTCCCGATCCATAACAACTACGGCTTTTCTCTTGTCAACTTCTTTGATAATAATTTCTCCATTATCTAGAAGTTGCTGAATACCTTTCTTTCGTCGGTAGGAAGTATTTGACAGAGGGTGCTGGGGAGAATTTACCAGAGGATTATTACCGAGACCTTCTAAAATGATTCCAGACGATCATCGTCACTAGTGCGCGGCTGAAAAAATGACGGGTTTCTAACTAATGGTTCTGGTTCACACGGCGTTGGTCAGTTGTTAATATCAATATCATGAAATAATTCATTATTGCGTAATTTCTTCCCAAAATCTCGGAGATTTTTGGCTAGATCATCGGGGTTTGATTTCGGAGTTGGTGTGAAATCTAGTCCTAGTTTCAAGATTTCAATTTCTTCTGCTTTCAAAGTTTTTGAAGAAAGATTAATTACCTTTGGCACGGGGGTGTTTGATACCGGTTCCTCCTCCGGGGACCGCGATTGTCTAACAAATGATTCTGATTGTTCGATGTATTATTAGACGAATGTTGGTTATCTGTGGTACGAGAATTCCCATTTTGGTTTCTAAATTGTCCAATAAACACCGTTCCTCTGGGATGGTTCCGTCGATTCACGATAGGTGGAACAGGGTTAGTGCGTTGGTTCTCCTGTATACTTGATCCTCTCTCTTCATTTCTTACCTCCGTGTTCGGGGGACGCGGATATTCTCTAATGGACGACGGCTGAATTATGAATGACGGACTAGACGCTTGTAATTCGGCCGTCAACCTCGTTTCGTGTTGAGATTTCTGGATCTCACTGGCTATCTCCGCGTGAATCTTGGACCTGATTGGTTTTCAATAGGCGGGTTGACGCCCTCGTCGTTCGAGGTCGCACGATTGTTTCGTGTGGGTTTAGGCCTATTATTGGCTCTTCGTGTCTGGGCTAGAGTTTTCGGGTTGATCTCTTCGATATAAACAGTTTCGTCGTTGTGATTAGGCAGGGTTTCCAACCACTGGTCCTTTTTAGCCCAGACCTCCCTCATTTTCTCTTCAGCTTTGGAGATGTCGGAAGCCCACCATTCTAACAGTCGATTTTCTACTGGCCCATTATTTCTCTGGCCTTTCAGAGCTTTCATCTCGTCACCAATTTTAGTATATTCTCAACGAGATGAATATGCCGATTTTCAAGAAGTAAAATTTCAGTCCGTACCTTCTGGATGGCTAAATCCAATTTAATTTCCTTTTGAGTAGGGCTGTCAGAGTCATTGGTGGTGACATCAAATTGTCTCGGAATGAAACGAGTATCTCTGGCGAGGAATTGTTTGTAACGGTTAGCCTTTCCTTGTGTCCTCAGAGCGTTGAAGAAATCCTGTTTCCAATTATTTAACTTCTGACTCCATATTCTGGAAATGTTTCGCTTTTTATATATATATGTGTGTCTATGCTGTGAAAACATCCGTGTGCCCGTCCTTCCCACTGGGTAGTCATATGTAAGGAGCAGTATGAGCCGTGTATGCGTCCGTGTCACTGGTATGTAAGGAGCCGCATGCGAATGCGTGCGTCAGCGCCACTGGTACTGATATGATCTTTAAAAAGGTGCCTTGTAAAATTTAGGGGCGAAAGAAGAGTGTAGAGGAGGGGGGTGACGCAATGAACCTACGAGTAATCTGGTAGTGTTTTACAATAACAAATGCAGCTTTATATAGGTATAAAAGTTAACGTTCGTAGATATTTACATTTAGTACATTTCCTCAGCTCGTGATGTCGACGAGTAAAAATATCATCAGTAGTTGGGCAACGATTTGTTGTAAGAGTCCCGAAATATAATTGACAAAGGATCAATAGCAAGTTATATTGTCAGTCCGCTTTTGTCCAGGATCTTAGATCAAAACCTGGCCAGTATATAGAAAGTATAACTGTATGTTTGTTTTGTTCCAGAGCTGCGGCTAGACCCGGTGAGACCATCCTTATTCATGGAGCAAGTGGCGGGGTAAGACGAGCTGGAGAAAATGCGCCCGTAAATTAAAATATAAGATCTCAAATAGAATCGAAGAGCTGTATTATGTCATAAAACATGTGCCGCAATACAGTATCACCGACTATGACAATGTCAGTAATAGCGAGGGTTTTGCAAGTTGAATCTTTGACACAAGAAGATAGACTATGGACGAAACAATTAACTTCATGTAATTTTGAGTTTACGTCGATTTTGTACAATTGATACTCTGTAAGTGTTAGGCTCCAGGGTAGTCGAATTCTTAAAATTGCATCCGCATCATGGTGTTAAATGTCGGGCGAGTTGTTTGTAAGTCTTGTAACTACATGAGAATCCACGCCCAATACCCATAAAATCCAGTGACGCCATAATACAACATGGTTTACAAACATCGCCCGTTAGATCCTCAATCCTCAATTACCCTATTGGACCACTATATATGTTACCTTCCCATATTATTTTGAAATAAATAATTTGTGCCATAGAAAATATCTTATCCATATTATTAACTAGGATAATGAGAATGAGACCTCTGCAGTGATTGCTTAACGGATGTAGCAAATCCAAGATCCATTATATATTGTAGGTTGGACTAGCTGCTTGTCAACTGTCCCATTCTCTTGGCTTGCGGGTCTTGGGAACTGCCGGGACGAAAGAAGGGCTGGAGATGGCCAAGAAAAGTGGTGCCTCCGAGGTATTCAACCATCGAGAAGAGGGATACCTGCAGAAAATAACGGTTGGTAATATTCTGTTCAAATACATTTCACGGTGCAATTATCGATAAAAGTATATAATACGTTGGCGTATATGAAAGATAATTTGGTCCAATATTCTGAGGTGGAGACGTAACTTTAAACTCAAAGATTTTGTCAATATAGTTTAGGTAACTCGCGTCTACGTTTAATCTTTCCAATAATGTATTTGTCCGTTGTACTTAAATATATGGGTTTCGAACAACTCTTATTGGGCGTGGCGTCCTAACAAATTCATCCCACTGAAGACCATTTGATGAAAATCTGTTAGTGCTCTTCCCCAAGATAATTTTTTCCTTAATGAATGGGCGATGTGACAATGCCAATTTTAATTTGAGAACTGCTCTTTTGTGATTGTTCACCATACATTGCACACATTCACATTTCGTTGATTCGAGAATACTACAGAGAGAGAGAGAGAGAGAGAGAGAGAGAGAGAGAGAGAGATGAATATGTTTGGTTTTTCATAGTGATACTATTGTTCACGAAACTAACAACGCACAAGTTTATATTTGAGATTGTCCAAGATCGTTGATTACGAAACAAGACTGTTGGGATACCATTCAGATTATAAGGTGCCCTTCTCACCAAAAATGAGAGAGAGAAAAAAGAAGTTTTGTCTAAAGCCCAACGCACACAGCGAACATTTTGTTGTATTAAAACAAAAACAGTGTTCTGAGCTGTTCTTGTCCGCTGTGTGCGGAGCCCAAAACAGAAAACATCTGTTCGGAACAAATGTTCGTGAGTTAAAGCTTGTTTGTTATTGCGAACATGATTTGCCCTGGAACAAAGTTTTTGTCATCTGTGTGCGGCGAGTGGGAATTTTTCTCGGGACATCTTCCAACTAGTAACCAATCAACTGGCGAGTCGCGCCCATGTGACAAAGCTGTGCCCAGGCACATGACAGCAAAATGGCGGCTCCGGAGCCGCAGAATGAGCTCTGGCTGTTTGTTCCGAGATGAAATGTTCGCTGTGTGCGAGGAAATAGAACAAAACAGGCAAAATCACTGTTCGCTGTGTGCGTTGAGCTTAGGGACCATTCAAAATTTGGGGTGGCGGTGGAATTTGAGGGGGGTCACCAATAACTTCAAGCTCTACGAAGGGGGGGTCATGTGTAACTAGACTGTGTGTAGAAGGGGGGGGGGGGTGTCAACAGTAACT
The DNA here is from genome assembly GCA_036873755.1 of Hanleya hanleyi. Lineage (NCBI taxonomy): Eukaryota > Metazoa > Mollusca > Polyplacophora > Lepidopleurida > Hanleyidae > Hanleya > Hanleya hanleyi. Next base: position 17,099 of record JAVTVY010019140.1, read on the forward strand.
TGGAATTTGTTTTCAATCGAAATAGGCTGACACTTTTAAAAGACCGATGATAAATGGACAGCTATTCAGCAGCTAGGATTTCTTGAGCTTCTGTATGAATTTCATGTTTTTTTAGGTCGAAGAACCGGGATGAACTTTAGAGCAGGAAACACATGTATCAGAACACAGCTTTGTTTATCCATAGAGCCTACTAAAACAGAAGGCTCTATGGTTTATTATAAGCCTATACAACACAGTACCATAGACCTATGTAGACACCAACAGTGTGTTGTAGGACACATTTAACAGCTAGGCCCTTATTCATACCAGCTAGGTTTGAGTCAGTACACAGTGCATGTAGCAAATCTTTTATCTAAACACATCCAGGTGCAGTGCAACTTCACCATGTACCGTAAGTTGTGGACATTGACCAGCTAAATGAATATAGCCCGCATTTTGAGATTGAAAAAAAACTAGAATTCGTGGACTTCGGAAGGCTGCCGTTATATGGTTTTGATGTTTGACTGTGATCTTTAGAAATACATAGTTTTTCCTATTTCCCAAAATTTGATCGTGTGTATAGGTTGTGTTATGTGTAATGCTTTAGTTATCTTTGACAGTCATAACAGGATGAAATGTACGAAGTACAATAATTTAATAATTTATTCCATTAATTAATTTGATGCTTCAGAGAAAGTTGTAATGAAAACCGGAGCATCTGATGTCCCCCGACGTTAAAACTACTGATTTGGTTTGGAACCTTAACATTCGGTACCCAGCATGGAAAGCAATCTCGAGTGATATCCTGTGGCAAGTTATCCACATACCAAATTTGCAAAGAACCCGTTCAGGTTTTTGAAAGTTACCGTCCAGAAGTAACTATTTTTTTACTTGTCTTCCTGATAATTCAGCTTGTCACCCCTACTGAAACTTTTTTATCACCATATTGTCATGTATTGCAACTAGTTTCTCAATTTTTTCAGGCATTGTAGAATTTGAACACGTCTCTCGATCGGGAGACGTTGATGACATTGACAGACTTATCTCCTTCCTCTAGCTCTGCATTGCCAAGATCAATGTTCTCACTTCATGATGTTGATCATCATCCTAACGCATGGCACTATCATACGTAGAAGTAATGTCATAGTCATGCAGTAATGGGTGATATATGAGTATATTAGGGCATTTCCCAATTGGTCACATCTGATTGGTCCCGTGAGATCCGACAACGGCGCAATCACATTCATAAAACGAAGACACACCTCCAGAAATCCATCGACTGAAATGATCCCTTGGTGGGCCTCGAAATAACCCCTATCACAAAATAAAAAGTATATCATTTTCGTGTGAACTGTCGCCGATTTTATTTTTTAGCCCACCATCACCAGATGGTGGGCTGTTCAAATCGCTTTTTGTCCGTGGTCCGTCGTCCGTCCGTCGTCCGTCAGTCCGTCAGTCAGTCAGTCCGTCAGTCCGTCCGTCCGTAAACAATTCTTGTTATCGCGATTTCTCAGGAACTACATTATGGATCTTTCTCAAATTTGGTACACAGGTTCCCCTTGGGGTCTAGTTGTGCAAGAAACCTTTTTTGGTCCGATTCGAAAATCCAATATGGCCACCAGGCAGCCATCTTGGATTTCCCCATGAAACCTTGTTATCGCGATTTCTCAGGAACTACTGCATGGATCTTTCTCAAATTTGGTACACAGGTTCCCCTTGGGGTCTAGTTGTGCAAGATACCTTTTCTGGTCCGATTCGAAAATCCAATATGGCCACCAGGCAGCCATCTTGGATTTCCCCATGAAACCTTGTTATCGCGATTTCTCAGGAACTACTGCATGGATCTTTCTCAAATTTGTTACGCAGGTTCCCCTTGGGGTCTAGTTGTGCAAGAAACCTTTTTTGGTCCGATTCCGAAATCCAATATGGCCACCAGGCAGCCATCTTGGATTCCCCCACGAAACCTTGTTATCATGATTTCTCAGGAACTACTGCATGGATCTTTCTCAAATTTGTTACGCAGGTTCCCCTTGGGGTCTAGTTGTGCAAGAAACCTTTTTTGGTCCGATTCGAAAATCCAATATGGCCACCAGGCAGCCATCTTGGATTCCCCCATGAAACCTTGTTATCGTGATTTCTCAGGAACTACTGCATGGATCTTTCTCAAATTTGGTACACAGGTTCGCCTTGGGGTCTAGTTGTGCAAGATACCTTTTCTGGTCCGATTCGAAAAACCAATATGCCCACCAGGCAGCCATCTTGGATTTCCCCATGAAACTTTATCGTCATTTCTCAGGAAGTATTGCATGGATCTTTCTCAAATTTGGTACACAGGTTCCCCTTGGGGTCTAGTTGTGCAAGAAACCTTTTTTGGTCCGATTCCGAAATTCAATATGGCCAGCAGGCAGCCATCTTGGATATTCTCATGAAACCTTATCGTGATTTCTCAGGAACTACTGCATGGATCTTTCTCAAATTTGGTACACAGGTTCCCCTTGGGGTCTAGTTGTGCAAGAAACCTTTTTGGTCCGATTCGAAAATCCAATATGGCCACCAGGCAGCCATCTTGGATTTCCCCATGAAACCTTGTTATCGCGATTTCTCAGGAACTACTGGATGGATCTTTCTCAAATTTGGTACACAGGTTCCCCTTGAGGTCTAGTTGTGCAAGAAACCTTTTTTGGTCCGATTCGAAAATCCAATATGGCCACCAGGCAGCCATCTTGGATTTCCCCATGAAACCTTGTTATCGCGATTTCTCAGGAACTACTGCATGGATCTTTCTCAAATTTGGTACACAGGTTCCCCTTGGGGTCTAGTTGTGCAAGAAACCCTTTTTGGTCCGATTCGAAAATCCAATATGGCCACCAGGCAGCCATCTTGGATTTCCCCATGAAACCTTGTTATCGCGATTTCTCAGGAACTACTGCATGGATCTTTCTCAAATTTGTTACGCAGGTTCCCCTTGGGGTCTAGTTGTGCAAGAAACCTTTTTTGGTTCGATTCGAAAATCCAATATAGCCACCAGGCAGCCATCTTGGATTTCCCCATGAAACCTTGTTATCGCGATTTCTCAGGAACTACTGCATGGATCTTTGTCAAATTTGGTACACAGGTTCCCCTTGGGGTCTAGTTGTGCAAGAAACCTTTTTTTGTCCGATTCGAAAATCCAATATGGCCACCAGGCAGCCATCTTGGATTTCCCCATGAAACCTTGTTATCGCGATTTCTCAGGAACTACTGCATGGATCTTTCTCAAATTTGGTACACAGGTTCCCCTTGGGGTCTAGTTGTGCAAGATACCTTTTCTGGTCCGATTCGAAAATCCAATTGGCCACCAGGCAGCCATCTTGGATTTCCCCCATGAAACCTTGTTATCGCGATTTCTCAGGAACTTCTGCATGGATCTTTCTCAAATTTGGTACACAGGTTCCCCTTGGGGTCTAGTTGTGCAAGAAACCTTTTTTGGTCCGATTCGAAAATCCAATATGGCCACCAGGCAGCCATCTTGGATTTCCCCATGAAACCTTATCGCGATTTCTCAGGAACAACTGCATGGATCTTTCTCAAATTTGGTACACAGGTTCCCTTGGGGTCTAGTTGTGCAAGATACCTTTTCTGGTCCGATTCGAAAATCCAATATGGCCACCAGGCAGCCATCTTGGATTTCCCCATGAAACCTTGTTATCGCGATTTCTCAGGAACTACTGCATGGATCTTTCTCAAATTTGGTACACAGGTTCCCCTGGGGTCTAGTTGTGCAAGAAACCTTTTTTGCTCCGATTCCGAAATCCAATATGGCCAACAGGCAGCCATCTTGGATTCCCCCACGAAACCTTGTTATCGCGATTTCTCAGGAACTACTTCATGGATCTTTCTCAAATTTGGTACACAGGTTCCCCTTGGGGTCTAGTTGTGCAAGAAACCTTTTTTGGTCTGATTTCGAAATCCAATATGGCCACCAGGCAGCCATCTTGGATTTCCCATAAAACCTTGTTATCGCGATTTCTCAGGAACAACCGCATGGATCTTTCTCAAATTTGGTACACAGGTTCCCCTTATGGTCTAGTTGTGCAAGGTTCTTTTTTCGGTCCGAATCGAAAATCCAATATGGCCACAAGGCGGCCATCTTGAATTTCCCCTTGAAACATTGTTACCGTGAATTCTTGGAAAATATTTCATGGATCTTTCTGAAATTTGGTACACAGGTCCCACATGGGGCCTAGTAGTGCAAGATACCTTTTTTGGTCCGATTCGAAAATCCAAGTTACGCTCCAAATTAATTTGGTATTCTCGAGATGTGACGTTGCATCGCAAGAGTCGGCGGATCAAACGGTGGGGCATATTCTATATATTGACGATAGAGAATATCCGTACCTTCACCTTCCATATCAAGTTCAAATAATTCGGAATTAAACTGTATTTCTTCAAATTTTAAATCGGCTTTCTTTAGTCCGTGCAGTAGCAAGTGAACTGCTCCACCCTTTCGTCTGCCGGCGGGTCGGCTACATGAAGGGATGTCACTCTTGTGACTCAACGTCACAACTCGACAACTGTAGACTACTGCATGTTTCGATCCTAGGGAGATAATCAGGATCCAGGCACTTTTGAAGTTTCAACATTACTGCGCGGACCGGATCCCTTCAGTATTAAGCATTGTACCATCTTACTATTTTCGAGCATGGTATCTTGAAAGAGATATCTCAAAATAGCCCAATAATCAGAACAGAATTAGCATTCGTTCCTAATTATAAAATCTTAAGTATGTTTCATAGCTCATGCCAAAGTGTCAAAGAGATTGGTCTTCGCTTCCAGTACCCAATGATGACACGTGCAAAAAAATAATAAAAAAAATACTACAAAACAAAGGCGAAGGATCCTCCGTACATGTACATTCACTTTCAGACTAACTTTTCTCATTTCTCTTGTATTATAACAACCGACATAAGTAAAGTTTCTAGAAATCTTGAAACTCCTGAAACTTAGATTATATCTTGGTGTTTTTCAGTGGCCTTTTTCGATCTTTTTCACTCAGATTCGAAATTCTGTAAACAAAATTACAAATCAATCGTCTGTTCTTAATAACAATGGACAAAAAGATCCTCTAGTCATTAGCTTACAATTATCGGACAATGGTGGGCGCCAAGATCCTTCAGGATATCTCGTTTGAAATAGGTAAGGTCGTTTGTAATATGATTTTTCTTAAGAAAAACAAAGAAGCATGCCCCATTAGAGTGAGAACTAAAATAGCTGATTCGCACAACTTCGTTTTTGTCTCGCATAGAATCCCCCGGTCTTGCGCCTCTGCACTCAAGTGAGACTGACATTTCTGAGATGCCCAGGTCAAAATATTTAAATACAGATAATTTCATTGGCTCGTGCAGCGGGCATGTGACTTGATGCTTCAGGAACAACTTTCGAACAGGATTATGTCCCTCCAGAAATATGTCCTTTGCGGCTGATAGGTGGCACCGTGTGGAATACATGCCGAATCATAGCGATAAGCTAAGGGCAGTGTTAAGTGAAACGTGAAATGCCCTTAGCAAGCTAAGATGGATGTCGACTCGGTGGGCTCATTTCTCTCACCAGACTGTTCCACTATTAGGGAGTTCAGTTTAACATGTCAACAAAAGGTTCAATTATGAGATTAAATTTGTTGGAACGATATTTTCTTAAATATCATAACAGCAGGGGGGTTTTAGCCACTTTTTCATCTAGGTAACCCAGATTAAAAACTTGAATTTGAAGAATTGAATTTTTGAGAAATTTTGAAATTGAGTTTTGCCACAAACAATTGAGCTTTTTATCGATGGGAAAATGCGCGCCAAACACGCGCAAAAAAATTGTGTTATAGTGGATAAATATTGAATTCTTCAAGAGATAAGTTGAGTTCCCAAATGAAAATGTTGAATTGTCGTGACAAATAATCAAGCAAAATAATTGTTGTTGTTGTTGCCTTCACTATTAGCTCAACTCGCGAGTGGAACGTTTGCGTGTCTGGAGCAAGTCAAAATCGGCACGGGCAACGCAACGTTCATGTTCATGTGTTAGCTGCCCGTGTTGGCAAGCACGATTTTCTTCCGATTAAAATACTCAGTGACAAAGTTTTATTCAGCTTTTATTCTCCGCAATAAAACGATCATTCCGCTTGTTATCAAATTGATGTTGCCAGGCATGAACAGTCGATAGAAATACAGGCTGAATGGGCCAGTGCCAGTCAATCTAGTGCAGTTCTTTTTATTTACCCATTAGTTTTGCCTTTCAAGCCTTTCGCTAACCACAGCGCCCTCAACGAGCAGGTCAATTACATAAAGGGAGATCACTTCAAAGCAGCTCATGCAAAAGTCTCGCGAGAGCCCATTTTGCAGTATGCACAAGGATGTTTCCGCGCAGTTTTTCTCTTTGGATTTTGGATTTTGAACTTCCGGTTGAGACTTTTAGACGAACAATTTGGGCTTCAAAGACAGACTTCTGTTTATCTGAGACAGCCCAACTTGTTACGAATTTCTAGTTCAATATCTTCTCCACATTTGGTCCTGTGACGGTAAGTCTCAACTCTGCTTTGTTTTTTCGCAATCTTGCAGAGAAAGCGATTTGGGCCCCCATGAGACCAAGCTGATGCAATAAGGCTGCTCGCATCGAAGTTGCCACATGAACAGGTACAATAAAAGCGTACCTGAGATACAACACATATCACGAATCGTTAGATTCTTGGTATGTAGTTTAGAATAGGTTAACCAAAAGACTATTCTGTGAAGTCATGTGACGCAGTCAGTATGTCGGCACCTCTTCCCATTTCCCTTATATGTGTTGTAATTTTTTCCTGTATATGGCGAGATTCTGCTGGTGGACATTTCGTCCCCGAGGCCCGCCCCCTGTACAGACCTTTTGGTCTTTGATATATGTTGGCATTTGTGGGAAGTTGATGCTTGGTCGACATCGGGCCTTACAGACTAGTCTTTTGTGTTAAATGCCGTCATTTACATCTGACGACGATACAGCTCATCAATCTCCAATGTACGAGTTGTCACAGCGAAACAGCTCACCAATTACCAGTATACGAGTTGTCAGAACATTTCCATCATAGCTCTCTAGATTTGTATCTAATACCGCTTATGCCGGTGCTAGGGGGCGTGTGGTCATATCATCTAAGTTGCCACATGAACAGGTACAATACAAGCGTACCTGCGATACAACACATATCACGAATCGTTAGATTCTTGGTATGTGCTTTAGAATAGGTTAACCAAAAGACTATTCTGTGAAGTCATGTGACGCAGTCAGTATGTCGGCACCTCTTCCCACTTCCCTTATATGTGTTGTAATTTTTTCCTGTATATGGCGAGATTCTGCTGGTGGACGTTTCGTCCCCGAGGCCCGCCCCCTGTACAGACCTTTTGGTCTTTGATATATGTTGGCATTTGTGGGAAGTTGATGCTGGGTCGACATCGGGCCTTACAGACTAGTCTTTTGTGTTAAATGCCGTCATTTACATCTGACGACGATACAGCTCACCAATCTCCAATGTACGAGTTGTCACAGCGAAACAGCTCACCAATTACCAGTATACGAGTTGTCAGAACATTTCCATCATAGCTCTCTAGATTTGTATCTAATACCGCTTATGCCGGTGCTAGGGGCCGTGTGGTCATATCATCCAAGTTGCCACGTGAACAGGTACAATAAAAGCGTACCTGAGATACAACACATATCACGAATCGTTAGATTCTTGGTATGTGACTATTTTGTGAAGTCATGTGACGCAGTCAGTATGTCGGCACCTCTTCCCACTTCCCTTATATGTGTTGTAATTAAAAACATTAAATAATTTATGCTGCCCCAAAGTTGAAGAAATAAATTGTGGCGTACTACAAGACAAGTTGCACTGACGGCAGTTAATGTCATGATGAGGATAATATTATAAAATATAATAATTTTATTGGTTTTATAATATTATAAAAACGCCGACAATTTTTTTGCAGAGTTTTTGTGGAGAGGCCGACATGATGAATGCATGAAATTAATCATGTCGGATTCGTCCGTATTTTTATAAAGTTTATCTCTGTGTCAGTATAACAAACATAACCTCATTGTTTTCCCTGAGCGGTTGTATGTAGTATTATCTATTATCATAATGCAGAATGACATAATTTTACCTCAAATCAGTGAATGCGAATAAATACGTCATACAGAATTTAATCTTCGAGCTTCTCGCAGTTACGTCGTAGTGCAGAACTGTGTCACGTTCCCTGCCACTTTTTCATATGTATAATACCATACTGCGAATCACTTTATCAAGGAATAGCTCTTCGTATTATCAACTCGCTTTCGATCGGTCTTAATATAATTCCACACTGCATCATTTATTGCCGCAGTCACTGATAACCTTTCAGCCAAAGGAGGGGGGTTGGGGGTCACACATAACTCAGGGTTATCAGCTGAATTTCCACCGCCACCCTCCCCCTCAAGATAAATTTTGAACGGTCCCTTAAAGCGGGATAACTTCTTGTGGTTTTATATAGATTCTAATCTTTTGTTCCCTACTTTGTCGCATGTTCCTGGTGAAACAATCACATACTAGCAGTGTATAATTTGTGATCAGAATTGGCTTTATAACCTCGGTGTATCGGCGGTTATTGCCGCGTAACCACTCACCGCTGACGTGCGACGTCTCTGGGTTTGATTGGATATCAAACAAACGTCAACAATTTGTGGCAATAATATATAACCACCCTAATTTGGCGTTGCATTGCTAAACCAAAATGCATGCAATCGACTAGCTTTTTATTCTATATTTGGAGTAGAATGAAGTGAAATGGGGTTTTGGTTCCGCATTTTAACTAGGGTTGCAACTATTGTTATCAAGGAAAGAAAATACCCCGATAACGAAACGAAAAAACTTTGAAAAGCGGTAACCGATATTTATGTGAACTATTTGTATTTTTAGTCTATTCTGTTTCGTTGTCATAATATACTGTCCATGGTGTCTTCTTTTCAGGCTGCTACAGCGGGTCAAGGACCTGACATTATTGCCGAGATGGTGGCAATGAATCTTAACAAAGATATCCAAATCATCAAGAAAGTAACAGGAAGGATTATTGTAAGATACATTATGTCTTTTATTCGAATAAAGGGCTAATTTTGAACATATGTATCATTCTGCGACGCATGGATTCATGAGATACTGTAATTCAGAATGGTGTCCACGACCGGTACAATACAGGCCGCTATGATGACAGGTATGAGGGAAAACTTCAGTACTGCTCGATGTAGGCCATGTTCGATTGTGATGTATGACCTAATGTACCTTTCCTGGTTGAAATCATGACTCCGTCTAGTGGGTCAAGGTAAATGTCGGAACATTAGTGTAGTACCGGTATTTGGATATGCCTATCATTTGTATTCTTTGGAATGAAAAAATATCTTAATTTGATATATTCTTTGTAGGTTATTGGATCTGGACCGAATGTTGAAATATCCCCAACTCCCATTTTAATGAAGGAAGTCACGATAAAGGGAATGACTATGATGGGCAACAGTAAGGTAAGATAATAAACGTCGAGGAGAAGTATTGGGCAGTTGTGGAACGTGGTGTGTTCTGGGATCTTTCGGGCACCATTATTGTTTTGGAGATCTGTATGGTATTCGGATGTACATGTAGGATCGCGGTGCTCTCTTGAAATGATTGTTCTCTCTAAAAAAACCCCACCTCTTTGGTGATTCTATTGTTTTTCAGTTCTGAGGACCGTTGTCCTGCACAGTATCGTATATTTTGTTTCTTGGGTTCTTTTGAATTGATATTTTGATAAACGAACAGCTGGTTCTGTTTTCGTTCCTCAGTTATATCAAAGGTATTTCCTTCCAGTGATGAAACTCTAACTACTCAAACCTCAAACCACGATTATAGCCGCCTGCTGATTGGTTCGATGCAGAGAAACTCCCCAGTCTATGTATATATCCAGAACAATCCTTTCGACAACCTCGGTCACAGGGTGTCATAGCCGTTTGCTCTCAATGACTGGTCATACAAAGACAGAGATAAATCATGTGTAATGAAATTCACCAGTTAGACAAGTAGGAACTATAAACTAATAAAGAAATTATTTCATTCTTCATTAAAATATTTGATCGTCAGATGTTAATCTTAATAGTGATGAAATATTTCATGGTCAGGATGATTTTGGACTCAAAAACAATTTATATTACGTCGCGAAAGTCAAGACTTTGATCGGACGCGTTACATATTCAGAATTTACATCGACAACGCTCTCTCGCCCGAATCCCCGATTCTCGATGCCGGGGAACATCGGGCGACTCGATCAGGAGCTACTCGATCAACGCGCTGCTTTTGTGCGCATGGTTCTCGGTCAATCAGCGTCGTCCGTTACTTAACGAAGGGGAGTTGGCTCAGGATTTCACGGCTTAACAAGGTACACTCTGTGCTCTTGTCGCATATTTATGGTGGCCGATAAGGGACATCGCTAGGTATGTCGTTTGGTAATACGAAGGCAGGATGCGAAGCGCGAAGGCAGGATGCGAAGCGCGAAGTCCAAACACGAAGGCAGGATGCGAAGTGCGAAGGCAGGATGCGAAGCGCGAAGGCAGGATGCGAAGCGCGAAGTCCAAACACGACTTCGCGCTTCGCATCCTGCCTTCGCGCTTCGCATCCTGCCTTCGTGTTTGAACTTCGCGCTTCGCATCCTGCCTTCGTGTTTGAACTTCGCGCTTCGCATCCTGCCTTCGTGTTTGAACTTCGCGCTTCGCATCCTGCCTTCGCGCTTCGCATCCTGCCTTCGTGTTTGAACTTCGCGCTTCGCATCCTGCCTTCGCGCTTCGCATCCTGCCTTCGTGTTTGAACTTCGCGCTTCGCATCCTGCCTTCGCGCTTCGCATCCTGCCTTCGTGTTTGGACTTCGCGCTTCGCATCCTGCCTTCGCACTTCGCATCCTGGCTTCGTGTTTGGACTTCGCGCTTCGCATCCTGCCTTCGTGTTACCAAACCACACACCTGAAACAATGCAGCGATGTCCCTTATCGGCCACCATACATATTTAAGCATCTAACGTGTTCAGCCTTTCATAAGATAAACTAAAATCTGCCCTTTTTATTTAGTGGTCTAATTTGGAGCTTGGTAAATACTAATAGTTAGCTCCGCATAACTCTCTTATTTGGAGAGAATTTTAAAGTTATCTCAAGCGTGTATTATCAATATCACTGAGTAATGACAGTCATTTTGTTCAGTTTGCTAATTACTATTGGCTATAGTTAATTATGTTAATCAAATAAAATCTCCATGTCATATTTTACAGAGTGAATGGGCCGAGGCTGAGAATTATTTCAGGGCTGGGATGGACAATGGTTGGGTCAAACCCATCATCTGGAAATCTTTTCCACTGGTAGAAGCCATCAGCGCTCATAAGGAAGTTGTGGCACCATCCATTGGCCATTGTGGAAGACTTATATTGACCATGCGTGCATAGATCATTGATTTCATCCCCAAAGCTGTAATCGTGCGACAGGAGGGCCTGATCAGCAAGAGGTTCGGGCTACCGTAGACTATCATCAAACCACACGAATTAATTGGGTCCATAATCGAGATCCAGAAGAAAATCGGACACACTCGAAAACGGTTCGTCATACGAAAACTACCAATAGTTCCGTGAAACAAATTGTATACGGTACCATATAAAAATAATACGAACTTTCTATAAAAGGTGGGTCTGTGAATTTTCTTGATACTTTTGTGACTGAGAACTTTAATCCAGCATGAAAAGATGCCTAACAGTATGACCTACATTAGTCTTAACTGGAACCTAACGATCGCTAGCTGTCATTAGATCCCACAGCTATCATCGTACTATATACGACTAATATACTCTAGTAACGACCCGCCGCTGACGTCTGATGTTACCGGGTTTGACTGGATATCAAACAGACGGCAACAATTTGTGACAATGATATTTAACCACCCTAATTTGGCGTTGCATTGCTAAATTAAAATTCATGCAATCGACTAGCTTTTTATTTTATATTTGGAGTAGAATGAAGTGCATGCTTGAAACTAAAGTGTCGAAACTACTCGTAAAGTGTTGAAATAACCCTTTAAGTGTGTCAACAGGGACGGCAGGAGTAGTCCCTGTGGACACACTTAAAGGGTTATTTCAACACTTTACGAGTAAGTTTCAACACTTTAGTTTTAAGCGTGTGGGGTGAAGTTTTGATTCCGCATTTTAACTAGGGTTGCAACTATTGTTATCAAGGAAAGAAAATACCCCGATAACGAAACGAAAAAAGGTTAAAAAAACGGTAAATATCTGGTAACTACACTAAACTATAATATAGAAGCCAGTGTAGCGGACACCTGGCTGCGACGATGCACAAATACTGACATAATCCACATTGCATTATTATGGGCCTCAGATGGGCCACAACCAACCTGTCAAATCCGACATCGCACTGGCTTCACGAGTTCACTGTTATAACTATCAATAACTAAGTCAACACTAATAGTTTGGAATTTATAGGCCACAGCATTTATTCTGAAGTACATCAGGAGCATGGGGATATACATGTGAGTGCGACTCTGAAGACAGACCTGTGAGAACCTAACCATAACTTGCCCCGAATGACTGCCGATCAGCCTGACCAACCATTGCCAATAGGCTCCACCCCACCCCTTTAGGTATCCAAAGCAGATAAAGTGAAACCTGAAACGATTAAACCTCCCCCCCAGGTAACCAACATGGAGGCTCCCCACCCGCCGCAAAACAGGCTGGGATTGGAAGAAATGTCTGCCAGATCGGACACATACAATGTAATTGACCCCATGTAGTAAACATGCAGGTGTTAGACCCAACTATCTAGCTATCCCTACCCATTACCAGCCCCAAATAATGGGAGATAACTCACCGGTGTTATAGTAGATTTCCCAATGAAATCTTGTGGGTCGGATATATAGAATGCTCAACAAGGTCTGCCCACTTGTGCGTGTCTACACATGCACATCCCCACCATGCTCACTCGTACTAGCTACTGCTTGGCCTCCAACATATCTTTAACTTCACAGTATATCAGCGAATGAAATGGATCGGAAACTAATTATTAGAACTGATTACTAGTTGCATGAACATGATGTAGATTGATGTTTACAAGGCGAGAGAGTTTTCAATGGCCGTCATAAAGTCAAGGTTCAAAATATCAGTACCTATGTCAGATAAATGAACTCCATCCGTTCGGAAAAGCCCTGGAACAGAAAAACATATTAGGTCATGTCGAATGCATGTCGCTGCCGCCTTTCGATTGATCTTCTTACGGGACCGTTTAATTGCCTTGATATGATAGGCCCCATACCAAAACATGCGACGAAGAATGTTGAACCACACAAGATGTCAATTTGGCAATAGCCGGTGGATTTGGTGGAAAGGTGAAAAATTAAAACATCTGGCCGGGGGAAATGTTTCAGATCTTCGGTGAGGATAGGGAGGAGGTGCTTCCAATGTAAACCTCCATGCCCCGCCCAATTACATGAATGCTGGCTAGACCTAGATTTGGCCCTCCAGGCTGATGTATAGCACGCCTGTAGGCCCAGTATATAAATGAAGAGCCATAAATCTACACTTCTTTAATTGGATCTGAAACGATACTAAATTGTTAGTTGCCATGCATGTTATATAAAATTACTAAGTTAGCATGAATATACATCATTCAAACCAGCCGCACATATGAATGGTAGGCTGCAGATTTCCATCGACCCATAGTTTTTATATATTCCTCAGACATTCCGCACAGACTCGCCGTTGAACAAGCTCCAATACGAAACGAATGGGACGTATAGTTCGCACAAGGAATTTTTGCAAATGACAGGGCTCGCTTTAGGAGGGAAGTGAACTGATATCGTGTCATGGGTTGACCATCAACGTGACACAATAACTGGGCATGTTGAGAATTGCGTACTTGTAGATAATTAATTGTAGCCTTGACAGGACAAAGCTTGACCTTTAGAGGACAAAGCAATAACTTAGCTTGCAGCCCATATTGGTCAGCCCAAAGTATGTCAAGATATAGCGTATTTTCGGTTGTATCGTCCAGTGAACATAATCGAAACATCTCAAGATCGGCTTTTCTTGAAACTCAACTACTTAGATAAAGGACTGGACATCAGTAATTTACCTCGAATCCTGAATGATCCAGAGGTACGCAACGCTGTACCAAACTATTTTAAGTTCACAGAACCTCCGTGCATTTCATATAAGTACACTAAATCTATAGCCACCAAAATATTCAATTACTCCAATGCTGTCCAGGAGTTTGACTGGAACTTATACACGTCAGGAGGCTATAGTTGTGATTGTGAATCGTCGAACTTTATCTATACACCATGCAAACATATTGTGACTGGTGACCTTGATGTGGTGAGTGATAAGGATCTGAAATTACTCCTGATGAAAGGACCTAAATATAGAGAGCCAAGAAGAATAAATCTGAAGGCCGACCAGAAGATAGTCCTGTCTGCATTGGAACAGTACGTTATTGATTGGCCTAAGCGAGAAAAAGTTGAACCTACAGTACTCGCTGATTGGCTGGACCTCACCAAGAGCAAGGTCGTTGAAACAATCCGCCATATTGACAGAAGTACTCTTCCCCAAGCAAAACAAGTACTGAGAAACCTCAATTCGCAAGAAGTTCTAGCAAATCCCTAGAGTAAACTCGTCATAGTCCCAGCAGACAAAGCTCCGAATAATATAATATTCATATGTAAATATTACTATTACCAGGTGCTGGTTAAAGAATTGAGTGTAGACATATCTTCATCAAATACGTCTACTTACTCCCAAACTACATTTACTCTGGAAGATTTATTTAACAATCACAAAAAGTTTCTCAGGGAAAGAGATATTTGTCTTCCAACCAATCATAACGACATACCAAAACTATACTGGACTCCCAAAATGCATAAATCACCATACAAAGCTAGATTCATAGCTGGTTCTAGAAGCTGCACCACCAAGCTTCTTTCAACCCTATTGACGAGGGCCCTTCAGGAGGTAAAAGCATTTTGGGAAAGGTATTGCGCCATTATTTCTAAGAACTCTGGCGTTGAATGTATGTGGATATTGAAAAACTCAAAATGTCTTACGGAAGAGCTTGATGCTAAAGGTCACATACCGTACAGACATGTATCCACATGGGATTTCTCGACTCTCTATACTACAATCCCTTATCAGGACCTTATTGACCGTCTAAGTTCATTAATAGTATCTGTGTTCAAGAAAACTGATCGTAGATATATTAATGTCGGAAGCCATAAAGCATTCTTTAGCTCGACTACATACAAGACATATCATTCATGGGATGTTTCTTTGTTTATAGAGTTGCTTGAATTTCTCATTAAAAATATCTATGTGAAATTTGGCAACACAATATATCAGCAGCATATAGGTATTCCAATGGGTACTAATTGTGCACCCCTGTTGGCTGACCTGTATCTGTTCTCTTATGAATATGACTATATGCAGGCGCTTTCAAAAACGATCCATTCAAAGCCCGTTCCTTCTCATTCACCAAACGCTATATAGACGATCTTCTCGCTGTGGATAATCGCTATATAAATGACGCAGTGAAGGATATATATCCACCTTCACTGGATTTGAAGGAAACTACAGATAGCCCTACAGGCACATCATATTTAGATCTATATCTCTATAAAAATGAAGCGGGTATTCTCTCTCGTCGACTTTATGACAAAAGAGATGATTACAATTTCGACATCGTAAACTATCCCTTTCTGGACAGTAATATTCCAGTGGGACCTGCATATGCGTATACATATCTCGCTTAGTAGCATTTGCTAGATCCTGTGTTAAATGTGACGATTTTAATCAGCGTCACAAAACATTGTTGCAGAAACTTATAAAACAGGGCTATTCCACCAAGCGCCTCCACTCAAAGTTTCTCAAATTTGGCGATACATATCGCATGCTGATAACAAAATACGAACGTAGCGTGCAAGATCTATGGCGCTACGTTTCGTAACTTGTGTCTAATTCCGCTTAACCCGGGGCTAGGGGCCGTATGAACCCATGTACTTCAAGATCCTCATATGAACAGTCACAATCAAAGCGTGACTGAGATACATCATTCTTTAGATGACGACTTTACAACGAATATTATGGATTAAGAATACTGATCAGCGATACGGATTTGATATTTTTGGAACATCATGATGTCTTGCCGGCATCATTGAAAACTGTTGACCGCTTCTCTCTTGCAGGAAACAAGCCTATGTTTATGTATACTATGATTGTCTTTTTGAATTTTGTGCTAATACTGTTATATGGAAAATGGAATAGATCTTTGGATTATGGACGCGGATATTCTCTAATGGACGACGGCTGGATTATGAATGACGGACTAGACGCTTGTAATTGGAATATCTGAGAGTTAACAGAAGGCTCATACCCAAGGATGTGGAGTAAAGGGTGATATCAGAGCATCGGAGAGCTCTACCCGAATGATCATTTTTGCTATCACCTACAATTTCACTCACTCTCAAAGACCCCAAAAATGCCAACAAAAAGCTGCTTCACAAAGCAGGGCTTCAAAAGTGGATGAACGAACATGAGGTAATGATCTGATCAGTAATCGTAGCACTTCCCAGGATATAGGAGCACGAGTATCTCCGTTAGAGGAGCTGCGACAGAAACCGTCAATTAATTTCTTAATAACAAAATTCTTCGTGGGATCTTCCCAGCCCATTAATTTATGTTCCGCTGTTATGCCAGCCAAGTAAGTTTTGGCCGGTGAAGGAGCAATGCATTCACTGATAAATAAGATACGAATGCAATTAGGTGTTAACTGGGGCCGGCCAAATGTGTGGTAAACCAATCACACTCCTAAATTCATGAAATGCATTAAGACCGGTCTTACACGTTCTAGAAGACAGTAAACTGGACAGCAACCTGGATGCCTCTAACCAAAAAGATTCCATATAGCTAGGGGTATTGGTGTGGGGTCTTGGTCGGCCTTGGGTGCCAAGTGGCGGAAAAGTTCGAACTGAAAACGAGACAGAGAATCAGCTATTATGTATGCCTTTGATAAACTGGACTTTGAATGTTATATGTTAAATTTCAGGCAATGTAAAATCAACAGTCTTAGTAATCTCATGACAGATGCGGACTTGGAGGTCCGTTTATTCACAACTGTGACTACTGCCTGGTTATCTGAACGAAACAATATCTTTTTATTCTGGAAATCATGGCCCCATACAAACAGTGATAGGACTATGGGAAATAATTCGAGAAAAGTGATGTCATCACATTTCCCATCATTCGTCCATTCAGAGGGCCATCGCCCACTCAACCAATGCCCACTGTAATAGGCACCGAAGCCCAGCGAACCAGCAGCATCTGTGAACAACTGAAGGTGAGAATTGGATAACCAGAATTCATCAATAAAGAATACTGTACCATTAAATGTCTGCAAAACTTGCTGCCACATCTCCAAATCAGCCTTCATACCTAAATTTACACGGATGAAGTGACGCGGCTTTCGTATGAATTTGGTAGCATCAATGAGTCTCCTACAGAATGGCCTACCAGGAGCTATTGCCCTACATGCAAATTCATGAGCCCAATTAAGGACTGTAATTTCACCAATCTCACCTTTGTCCCAAGCAACAAGCAACGTTTTCTTGTAAACGCTCAATTTTGCCCACTGGTAGCTGTATGAGATGTCTTGAGACATCTCTAAGTATAAGCCCAAGAATGTCAAACATTTCGTTGGGCCTTCAGTTTCTTCTTCCGCTACAGGCACCCCAAGCAATTGACAGACATATAAAAAGCAATCCAACAGATTCAATTCAATTCAATTCAATTTTATTGTACAAAACATCCCATTGGGATCGGGACAGAGTACAAAACAATAATGCAGTAAGAAACATAATAAATTTGAACAAACAATAAATACTACCTGTAACCATCATGACATATATTGACTAGTAGCATATTGACTAGCAGTGTTCACTGATCAGACTACTGAAACTATTGGTGTAATATTTATTTTTATTTTACTAAGGTGGGGGGCCAAGCTTCCTTGGACTCTCCAATCAGCAGAAAGTCGATATAGTGTAGTACACCTTCCTTACCTGAAATTTTCTTCACACAGTATTCAATAAATGTGCTAAACTTTTCAAAGATAGCACAAGACACAGACGCGCTCATTGGCATACATTTATCAAAATAAAATTTATCTTTGAACTTAAAACCCAGTTGGTCAAAATCTTGAGGGTGAACAGGTAACAGACGGAAAGCTGATTTAATATCTACTTTGGTTAAATATGTATCACCACCTACCTTGCGTATCATGGAAACTGCATCGTCTAATCTACCATATGAAACTGAACACTCCTCTGTGTCCACATAATCATTGAGCGACTCGTCTTCTGGGTAGGACAAATGATGGATTAACCTGTACTCGTCTTCAACTTTCTTTGGAACTAGCCCCAAGGGAGAAATTCTCAGAGATCCCATTGAGGGAGAATCAAATGGACCTTCCATGCGGTTCAAATCTAGTTCTTTTTGGATTTTAGTTCCAGTTATATCGGGAGCATCCCTCACCGATTTCAAACTGTTTGCCTGTGTAGCTTGCCTAGGTCCTGAATAATGTTGCCTAAAACCTTCAGTGAAACCAGGAATTAAACATTCTGCATCTGCCTTATTTGGGTAGTCTGAAAGGAGATGACGAAGGGACTCCAACTTAATTGGAGTGGACGCCAGGCCGAAAGGGCTGCTTGGGTTTATTATTCGCCTGAGTGTTGTCCTTACCAGTGCCTTCACGTTTCAAACACTGAGTAAAGGGATGACCAACCGCCTTACAATGGCTACAGGCATGAAGATATTTACAATTTTCATACTCACATATGCGGTTAGGCTGATTGTAAGCGAAGCAAATTGGAGTTTTGCCCCGTTCCTTATTTTCATACTTAACAGTACCCCCTTGATTTACCTGCTTGGTCTTGGGTAGCATGGCCATCATCCATCGCAAAGGGTTGCGAGAGAGGCGCAAACGAAAATTTCATCATAGGTCTTCAAACCCAACCCAGTGTAGCATCATGCAGCAGATTTAATTGTATTCATGTACTTTAGCATATCTCTTGGCTTAACTGGATGACACTCTAAATATATATCCATGAAAATTGTGAATGCTGTCAACCATGTGTTAATATCAGTGATGGGCTTTGTCACAACTTTGGGGCGCATTACTGCCTTCCCATCATCCATGTCAAAATTTAAAGAATAAGGCTGTAACATCTCTTTGTGTGATTTTACCACTAGAGAGAAATCTACATACCCACCTTTCCAAATTCGTTGCCTAATAGTGTCAGGAACATCTGCACTGACCGAATCACATAGACTGATCAGGGGTGTCGGCTCACCAGGTAATGGTGTGGGCATATCTAAACCAAAATCAACAAGTTGGGTTGGGGTTGAGTTACCCTGTAAACCACTGACTGATGCCAGGGTATCCATTGCATTCCCCCCAGCTCCTAAACTGGCTTGTGGTAGACCCATAGGTGATATTCGGAAATGGAAATTGATATCTGTTGCCCCACCCGATGTAGATGGGATTGGGAAATTGCTTAAGCTATCTTCCCTAGGGGAGTTTTGTGTGTTATTTGTCCCCACTCATCCAACGTGAAATTGTGGGCTTACAGAATTTTGAGTAAGATAATTTCCTAGCCTTGTCATATGGGGCCTGACCTGCTGCACAATATCAGACATGTGCTGAAGAGATGACAATGATTGAATGAATTCCTCATTATTTGAATCAGGCCTACATGTATTGGCATTCTCAATATTTAACAAACCAGTGTTACCAGAATTTCCATTCCTACTGGGTTGCCCCATTGAGCCATCAACATCAGAGCTGTCGTTGTTGTTGTTCCTGGAAATGGAATGGCTGCCCGCATCAACTCCGTCGGTACACGTTGCCGTGGTCTTGTGTATTCCTCCGCGTGGACGGCGGTTGACTGGCAGGTGCCGCATAAACCGACTTAACCGTGCGCTTAGGCCTAGCTCGTGGCATATTACCGATTCCGAAAAGGAAGATTAACGTATTACCAAAAAACTTTAAAGATTTTCTTTCTATGCACTGATGTTGGATGGCACTGAAATGACGCTGACCTGTCCTTCAGTTCCCGAATGACATCAGAAGTCCTTGACCTAAAAACCTGATTATCTCGGATTATCCCATAATTCACCTTATGGACTAAGGGAGGTCACTCTAATCTGACAAATTGTGATTTCACATATTACAAGTATAAAGGGGAAACCACTGTCATAGCCGATACAATATCATAAAGCTTTGTACATAATAATAAAATTTAGCTTCACATTATATTTTGCTTAATTGATTTATGTGAACTATTTGTATTTTTAGTCTTTTTACCTGCGTCACGCAGGTCTACGAGAGGCTCGCGTTGTTGTTGTTCTTGTTGTTGTTCTTGTGACTTTTTGAAATACGCATGCGCTAAGACAGTGAGATCTCTGCCACACTTTTCTACCTCCGATGTCTCATGACAACCCGGCCTTTGGGCGCTTTGTAATGCATTTGCTAATCATTACTTCGTTGATTTTCGTTCAAAAAGTCCTTCATCCGGTCCGGTGAGTTGTCAATTTATCCCATAAATCAGTAAAATTCTATTGCATAAAGCCATGTAATATATTTGGGATCATCCATGGGAGATACATGAGCGAGTATTTTTATTGGTTGGTGGCGATTTCATTGATGAATTTGAATCAACGAAAAGCTACAACTGCCGGAACTACTTTACTATAGAATCGTCTGGTCCAGTTGTCTATTCAACATGGCCGACCACAACCTAAAATAGGCGACCTTTTTTTATTTATTTATTTATTTCTCAAAATGACCAACGGATTGATTCCATTTACAGGTCACGAAAATACTATATACAGTGCATTGCAAAAATTATAACAGGTGAACATTGGTAAATTGCAAACATATAAATATAGATTATCACTACGAGTGGTCATTTATCTGATTTTTATCACACGAGTTTGATAAAACCCATATGAAACGAGCTTTAGCGAGTTTCATATGGGTTTTATCAAACGAGTGTGATAAAAATCAGATAAATGACCACGAGTGTTATAATTTATTTCTCACATCAAAATAATGTTGCAAAATAACCAAAAATGTAGTTAGCAACTGTAAGGGTGTGATACAGGTTTTGTATCACATGGGTGTATCACATTGCTTTTGGCCGCTGTGATGTGAGAAAAAAGAATATATATATGGTTTTACTTAAGATGAAACAATATAAATTAGGTTACTTCAGTTAAAGGATGTACATCTATTGCGACGTCTTTCATTTATAAAATTAAATTACATGACATGGCACATATTACGACAGTCTTGCATTTATAAATATATTACAGCGACAGCTGACGTAAAATCGATCTTTTAAAAACATGTTTTGAACTAAATAATTCGATATCAACGCTATTAATACTGTTATATTTCTGTAAAACACGCGGGATAAAAGAGTTCTTTTTGAGATCAAGTCTGGAGTACGGACAATAGAAAAGTTGTTGTCTGCGTAACTGCCTATTGGGTGCATAAAACGGAATCTGTGCTAACAAGTAAGAGGAATCGTACCTAGAGTTTAAAATACCATGTAAAAACATAAGATCTAATTGAGTTCTCCGCGTTTCAAGGGAAGTGAGATTAAAATGTTTACACAGTTCAGTATAAGTTAAATCCGTATACATGATTCCTTCTTTAAAACACATAAATCTAAAATAACATTTCTACGAAAGCCGAGAGGGGACTTCTGACTTCCGACTTCTGACTTCCGACTTCTGACTTCTGACTTCCGACTTCCGACTTCTGACTTCTGACTTCTGACTTCCGACTTCCGACTTCTGACTTTCTGACTTCCGACTTCCGACTTCAGACTTCTGACTTCTGACTTCTGACTTCCGACTTCTGACTTCTGACTTCTGACTTCCGACTTCAGACTTAGGATTTTTTTCATTTATAATGCATTACATCTTAAATTATGAAGCATGGAATAACACAACACCATTATTATGGAATATTGTGCTTAAAAACCTGCTTGCATGTACTTATAATAATCAGATAACCATTGAATTTTATCTTGAGTTATGTTCTGATTATTAAAATGCGATAACTTCTAATGTAAATCGAAATACCCTATGTCACAAGTCAAAGGCGTCTCAATTACATAATATAATTGCACAAATTGATACATTACGAATAATCACATTTAATGCGCCCTTTCCACATTCATCGTCGGATAATGCTGTCTTGTCTCAGTGGCGGCGACAGGTGCACAGCACGTGGACCACCGCATGATCTCCGGTTCGTCCTCATGATCCCTCTCTTTTGTTTATAAAACGGAGCGGATTTTTCATGTATTGATAACTGATGTAAATATGATAATATGCATGGATCAAATACCCAATACAGGACTAATAAGCTTACATTTATGATAATTTTGACAAATTCAGGTCGAAAATATACCAGTCATTAACACTTAAAATATATTCTGGGTTAACCCTATCTGGCCTGGGCTTTTTGGGATCTGTCCAAGGGGGCATTTCGCCCCCCCCCCCGTAAATATTTAAATTCTATTCAACTGATCACAATTACTCCCAAAGCATGGTCGAATAATATAGTATGATAATTTACGCATCAATGCGACAAGGCGATGCCATTATATTTATCGATTATTCAAATATTATTTACGATTTTCTGACACAAAAAAACTAAACCTAATTTTGTCAAGCCCAAGCCAAATCATATCATGAGATCGTACCATTACTCCCAAATATAATTAACAAATAAGATAAATATTGTTTGTATCAAGGCATTTTAGTTCTCTCTCCTCCCTTCTTCAAAACTTGATTATTTTGATTTTGACTTCCGACTTCTGACTTCTGACTTCCGACTTCCGACTTCTGACTTCCGACTTCTGACTTCTGACTTCTGACTTCCGACTTCCGACTTCTGACTTCCGACTTCCGACTTCTGACTTCTGACTTCTGACTTCCGACTTCCGACTTCCGACTTCCGACTTCTGACTTCTGACTTCCGACTTCAGAATTTTGTACATCCATTCACCCCTTGCAACTTTACCTTTACATACATGATAATAATACCTATATTCCCGTCTGTGACTTTGTGCTTTGATCTTTCTGATTACTAGTATCGGCAATTTAAAAGGGAACCCCAATGTTCTAGGTCCAGTTTTAGGCCACGGTTACAGAGACATTGCGTTTGAAGTTTAAATCTGCTATTGATGGAATTTATTGCAAATTATATTTGGTGATGTCACGAAATACTCAAGATAATGAGCTAGATTATACTGGAATTGTCACAAATCTATTATAAGTCTAATCTCATTATTTGTAATATTGCTTATTTATAGCATCATGAAAACTAGTTCTAAAAAGTTCTAAGCATTTATAGAAATACGGTTCTCATATCAACAGGTTACAAAGGGCTTTATTTTGAAATTGCATGGGTTATGATATCTTATTAAAGAATATGGAGTAACAAAGGTCTATGCGTTTCATATTTATTAAAAATTCATTTCAACTAACACACCTCCTTAAACAAGTTCATGGACTGCAAAGCTATCAGAATCCTAAATATCCTTATTTGTCTATCTAATTAACTCACCAATACCTCATTTGCATATCAAATTTTTACCAGTTCCAGAAAGTTTCTCATCAACCGGGGAAATATTTACAAGCAAAAAAAATGAAAAAATAAAATAAAAATTGAGAACAATGGGGGCAATTTCAGAAATATATGGCAACAAAATATCTCCCCCACAGAAGTTTTAATTTTCCATTTAAGTTTCCCTTTAAGTGACCAAAATTATGAAGAGTTTTGGAGAAGGGAGGGGAGAGAATTAAAATGCCTTGATACAAACAATATTTATATTATTTGTTAATTATATTTGGAAGTAATGGTACGATCTTATGATATGATTTGGCTTGGGCTTGACAAAATTAGGTTTAGTTATTTTGTGTGTCCTAGGAAAGCAGAAAATCGTAAATAATATTTGAATAATCGATAAATATAATGACATCTCCTTGTCGCATTGATGCGTAAATTATCATACTATATTATTCGATAATGCTTTACATTACCTTACCACATTTTTTAAAAATATTTTCGGAGTGTGGGGGGGGGGCTAAATATAATGACATCTCCTTGTCGCATTGATGCGTAAATTATCATACTATATTATTCGATAATGCTTTACATTACCTTACCACATTTTTTAAAAATATTTTCGGAGTGTTGGGGGGGGGGGGCGAAATGCCCCCCGCCCCCTGGACAGATCCCAAAAAGCACAGGCCAGATAGGGTTAACCCAGAATATATTTTAATGGATAATGACTGGTATATTTTCGACCTGAAGTTGTCAAAATTATCATAAATGTAAGATTATTAGTCCTGTATTGGGATATTTGATCCATTCATATTATCATATTTACATCAGTTATCAATACATGAAAAACCCGCTCCATGTTATAAACATAAGGGAGGGATCATGAGAACGAACCGGAGATCACACGGGGGTCCACGTGCTGTGCACCTTTCGCCGCCACTGGGACAAGACAGCATTGTCCAACGATTAATCTGTAAAGGGCGCATTAAATGTGATTATTCGTAAGATATCAAATTGTGCAATTATATTATGTAAATGAGGCGCCTTTACTTTTGACATAGGGCATTTCTATTTACATTAGAAATCGCATTTTAATAATCAGAACATAGCTCAAGATAAACTTCAATGATTATCTGATTATTATAAGTACATGCAAGCAGGTTTTTAAGTAGAATATGCCATAATAATGATACTGTGTTATTCCATGCTTCATAATTTACATGTGTAAGATGTAATGCATTATAAAAGAAAAAAAATCCTAAGTCTGAAGTCGGAAGTCAGAAGTCGGAAGTCAGAAGTCCCCTCTCGGCTTTCGTACATTTCTGTACTCGTTCTAATGAATCTGAATGACATTTAGCATGAGGAGACCAGACAACCGAGCAATAGTCAAGTCGACTCCTCACGAGTGAGAGGTATAATGAGTGGAAAGATTTGCCGGGTGGATTTAAAACATCTACATGAACGTTTGATGAAGCCTAAAAGTTTTAATGACTGAGAGCAAAGGTTGGAAATATGGTCTGAAAAGTTAAGATTACTAGAGATTAAAATACCTAAATCTTTCACCTCATTCACTCTCTTGACGACAATATCATTTAAAACATAATTAAAAGTGACAACATTTCGCTTGTTCGTAAACGTGATCCCTAGACATTTAGCGATATCGCTAAATTTTCAAAATTGATAACAAAGGTGCCGCAAAAATGGTAAACAAACACGGGAATTTATTTACCCTCGAAATAGTGAGGATCGAATTTCCTTACCAGCAGAAAAACTGGAGGGAATCCCCTGTACCGAATCGGGTCCGTCAAAGGTATGCTATTACCAGTCTTACGGTAGCATTGTCATTTATATCAGACACGATGGCGTCGTAAAAATTCAACATGAAACATTAACAATTTCTCTGGCAGTAAATTATATTTTATCCTTATCATAAATAATGAACACAGTCTTTGGAAGTGTCAGTGTAATATTTAATTGACAATTTTGGAGGCTGTGAATCCTCGCGGGATTTTTCACAATTTTTTCTCAGTGATATAGCGCGTGATCACCATGGCCTCCGTCTATTTTTGGAAAGCGACGACCGGCTGTTTGAATGTTTGTTGATTTTTCGCCTGCATATGTGACTCACTCAACAGGTCTTATGTAATTGTTATAAATTTCTGACACAACACGTTGGTTAATAATGCATTATTATAGTAGGCTACTGTCTCGGTCGGAATAAAGAGCTAGATTTGTTGAGTACTTTCTTTCACCTGTTCTCTTTTTTCCCTCCGCGCTCAGCCAGCCGAATGTCGTGACCTAAAAAATATTTGTATTAATACGCACAGCTTCTATTCGGTTGCAATGAAACTTTCAACATAAAAGCGCACGTTTCCTTCGAAAATTGCTGTGAAATGATTTATGAGATAAATAGAATATTCACCTCGTGGCTTTATAATATAAAATTTATTAAACTCGAGTAGTAAGATTTATTTTTTCTTCGCCAGAGGCTCGGATAAAATAAAAATTACTACTCTCGTTTTAAGAATTTGATATTATAAAACCACTCGGTGGATAACTAAGATTCATAGCGTCTGCCTTCCCTCAACGCTATGCCGACGACAAATACATTTCCCTGTTGGTAACTCGAACATCTCCATCGCGCACTTATTATTACCTTTTCGCCCTATTGGACCTTCATTAACTTGAGAAAATGGCCCGCGATGAATAAAAGTAAGGTAAGGTTTTTATTATGCTGATCACAGCGCCCAATCAGGGCAGATACAATTTACTACACGGGAGATAACTCCTGTATTGATTTACAATGATTGAGATGAGCTAAACAAACCAGGAATAATACCCAGTGACCGTAACATGGTCATAACGAAACATGAACCGACGTAATGGAGTTACCATTAATACAACATGAAATTTCGAACAAAACTTGTAGTTTCAACTTTAAAGAAGAAAAACACATTGAATTCACAAGGGGAATCAAACTGGATACCGATTCATGTATATACATGTACAAAAACTGTCTTAATATACCGAATTGTGGAAGAATGTTCCAATGGCGTTCGAATAAAGATATATAGACCTATACAGTCTACTCTTGTTATAAGCTACACTTTTGTTTTACGAAGCTCCATTGCTTCATGGACAAATTTGCCAAGAGCTTTCATGACATCAACATCTTCACAAGATAACAGCCATATAAATTTGTTTTGCGGACTAAGCTGTGAAAATACTTTGTTGCTGCTTTCAACAGCAGACAAGAACTGATACCTAAGGGTTGAATACAGACTACATTCCATGATAAAGTGAAATTCATCTTCAACATGACCTGAATTACAGAGTGTACAGAACCTTTTCTCCGGGGGAACTCTATCATGTTTACCATATCGACCGATTTCTATTTGCAAACGATGACTACTGGTTCTTAATTTACACAAGGAAGCACGATGGTTATATTGTAGTGCATCTATATATGGTTCATAAATAAATCTCTGCTTAAATAATCTGTATGTACGTAGTTTGTTTCCACTAATAACATGTGTTTTGTCATCCGCTAATTGGGTTGACCACCAATTAGAAAAAATTGAATTAAACCGTTTGGTAGCCTTTGATACAAGTTCACCAACAGACAGGTTCTGTACTTTGAACAAATGTTCAAGTTTTAGGTAAGACAATATACATTTGATATCAGTCACCCAAGTTCTTTTGTTCTGAGCATCCATGGAGACAGAGAAAGCATAAGCATCACGAATCAGAGTGTTTTCATAAGTATTGGCCAACCGATGCCAGTATTTCAGCATATTGCAGATTATATGTAGGAGAAGAGGTGAACGACCAACCTCACCCAAAGCTGCACAATTGGAACATTTGGAATTCACGCCAAGTACATACTTAATGTATCTTAAATGGACTCTCTCTGATATGTCACTTTTCAGTATGTTTTCTAAGAAATTATCTTTGTTCAGGTTCGTTATTAGAGAAGCGCCCCAAATTTCAGAGCAATAAAGGATAATTGGTCTTATAGTGTGATCAAAAATATGTAAAGATGTAGAAACACCAGGGGGGGTAGCCGAAAAGCATTTTTGAATTTTGAAGAATGCTTTCGCAGCTTTACTCTTCAGCTGTTCCCTGGCTGGTGCCCAACTGCCAGAAGAAGTGAAGATAATGCCTAAATAGCAGTACTTAGGGACAACTTGTATCTGTACATCACCCAGGCGAAAAAACTTGGGTGACTGACGGCTTTTACAGTTAAAAATCAGGCATTTGCTTTTACTAGGGTTCACCTTTAGATGCCAATGAATACAATAGGATTCAAGTTTTTCAAGAGATTGTTGCAAACCTTCCTTACTCTCAGATAATAAAACAACATCATCAGCATATAGCAAACAATTCAAAGCAGTGGAACCAAGAAATACGGGGTCACACGATTGATCAAGAATACCAGGTAAATCATTTATGAAGATTTTAAATAGGTTAGGGCTTAAATTGTCACCCTGTCTGACACCAACATGGGATTGAAACGAGTTGGTCAATTCACCAGCTACTCGTATATTTAACATATTATTCAGGTACATACTTTTAACAGTTCTATAAAAGTGACCACCGATACCAATAGAACGTAACTTATAAAACAAGCCTGTATGCCACACAGTGTCAAACGCCTTAGAAAAGTCGATGAAGCAAGCAAACATGGGTTTGTGTTTAACCTGTCGATATGAATCTAACAACGTCTTCAGTACAAACATGTGGTCAGAAGTTCTAGACCCCTTTGTAAAGCCAATCTGTTCTTTCCTTATAAGGCTATGGGCCAAAAGGTAATTTTCAAGCCGGATGTTCAGGATGGAATTGAAAAGTTTACTGATATTGCTAGCAATAGTTAAGCCGCGATAATTGTTCGGGTCCTTTTTGTCACCAGATTTGTGGATTGGAGTGATATAGCCAGCTCCCCAGCTTATCGGGTATACAGAAGTAGAATAAATAAGATTACATAATTTAACCAAGCAAGGTCCTAAGCTAGTAACGCCATATTTAAGCATTTCGTTACACACACCATCCAAGCCACAAGCTTTTCCAGCTTTGAGTAGCTTTATTGCTCTAAGGACTTCATTAATGTTAATTCTACCATCTAATTCATTAAAGATTTGTTGTTGTTCTAACTTCCGAAGCTCGATACCTATTTCACTGCAGTTGCTATCAGATCCAGAGTAATTAGATGTATTCAGATCTTGGAAGTGTTTGAGCCAAACATCTGGACTTATATTTTCAGTGTCGTCTTTCCTAGGAAGATCTCCTTCCTTCAGTTCCTCAACAAGTTTCCAAAATTCCTTGGGATTATCATTAGACAAATTATCTAAACTGTCAATAATTTTTTTCCTATACTCACGTCTTTTGCTTTTTCTTGCTTTTCGAAGATCTTTCAGGGACTTAAAATATGAAGAACGAATATATGGGACGTTAGGATAAATTGATAAAAGATAGGCCTTATGGAGAGTTTGGCGTCTAAGTATGTGGATGGATTGATCGGACCACTTGGGCATACGTCTCTTAATCTTTTTTGATTTTTTGTTACGTTTTACAGATAGAAATTTGAGAGATATATTGCCAGCGGTGTGTAAAACTGAGCTAAAATCCTCAGCTGCACGGTCCACTTGCAGAGGTGAATAATCACAGGCCAAAAATTGATGTATAAGATCCTGAACTTGCTTTGAACATAAGGCTTCTTGGTATCTTTGGGGTGAATCATCTGACCACATGTAGCGCAATGGCATAGGCGACAAGTGACACTGAATAAGTTTGACATGGTAATTTACCCTTAACATAAATGACAATTGGCAGTGATCAGAAAGATCACCAATAAACCGATGTACATAAAAGTAAGATACAAGTTTCATAAGATCAGAAGAAGTAATGACATAATCTACCACACTGTTACCACCAGATTGGTGACAAGTGTAACGACCAGTGGTGTCCCCAAGTGTTCGACCATTTAGAATCCTTAGTTCAGAGGATACACACAGATTAATAAGTTGTTTACCCCGTTGATCAGTAATTCGATCACTACTATATCTACATAGAGGATGAGTATCTTCAATATAATTATCAAATAAGGGCAAATGACTAGAATCATCATTGATAACATAATCTACGGTACAACCAGTTCTGGCATTCAGATCACCAGTTAGAATCACATATCCAGAGTCAGAAAATTTAGCTATATCGGATTCGATCAAGTCAAGAATATTAGTATCAGATTTAACACAGAATGTAGAACTTTCAGGTGGAATATAGGCAAAACATATATACACATTTTTATCGAGCCCAAAGTACTTGGCTTCAAGTTCCAGCCATATATAATCGTTAGTTTTATGTTCTAGAAAACGCACCATAATCGATGTTGTGATCATCATCCCCTGTATACTCGGTGTCTATTAAGACGGAAATGCCCGTCTTCTTGACCCTCGATTTCAGGTCATTTTGAGGCTCCATAGGGATAATTTTAACATCTGTAATTAATATATGACCGATGAATTCAGAAGGGCCATTTAGCCTGCCATTTCGGTATTTTTATTCATCGCGGGTCATTTTCTCAAGTTAATGAAGGTCCAATAGGGCGCAAAGGTAATAATAAGTGTGGATGTTCGATAAATGGGGATGTTCGAGTTACCAACAGGCTCCTTCAGCCCCCAAGCAATTCGCATATATGGAAATATGTTTTGAAAGGAAGAATAATTTAACCCTCTCTGGGAATCGCAACAATGACTCGCCAATCCCTGGAGTCGCGCTAACTGTCCTAGGTATACCGAATCATTAAAAATACTCAAAACTGACTTTATATTTACAGAAATGACTATTTAGTATTTAATGAGTTAGACAACCCTGTTCACGAACAATACATCATAGTTGTGCAGTTATATTGTGCACTTTCGGTTACAAGCATGAAATTTGGCATATAGCTATTTTGAATGATCCTCTTTCGGAGCACCGTCTCTCTATCTTCATTCTCGCAAGCCAGGACCTAGCTTCGCTGGTATTGATGTTCCCGTCCTCTTCGGCACACAGAATCCCTTTAGATTAGCATTAATCACTTCCGATCTTTCAGCAGACAAATGGAGAAACATATTGCATTTGACATCATTCTCTCAAGCCAGAGCCCATTTCTGCTAGAATTTACTGGTTCTACACTTCACAATTTACGTTACTTTGTCAATCAATTTTACGAATGGAATTACGTCATATATTAGCAGATACTGACCATAAAAGCGATCTATTTGACCTCGTTCTCAAAAGCTAGGGTCTTGATTTCCTGGAGGGTTTTGAGTTTGATTTTGATACTTAGATACCTTTCATATTGACTTTAACCTTTAACAGTCAATACAAGATAATAACGAGAATTCGACATCATTCTCTTATAAACAGACCTTGTTTAGTGAACGCGCCCTGAAATTTCTCACTTAAATCACCTTCGGAATTACTTAGTGACAAACATCCGTGAATTGAGTATGGGGAGATATCCATAGATACTGACTAGAAATGTTTCTGATTTGTAGAATTTGATTTTTTATAAAAGAAATTAATAAAACCATCAACCTTCAAAAAGGCTTGGCCGAACATGTCAGATAAGATGATATTTCTTAAGAATGAAATTGTTAATCATTTATATAGAAGGAGCAAACCATGTCTTGGTATTGACTTGCTGCGTGGGAAAGAGTGTCAAGGTATTTAGTTTGCAGATGATATAACACCCGTAAATGCAGAAAATTAATTATTCTAATCGAATATCAAGACTGTCACAGGCCTTAATTTGAACAGTGAAAAGTGTCATTATACCTCTTGGAGAGTTCGAGAAAGCCTTCAACGCCATTCCATAGTTTCACAGATCAAAGTGATAGACCTGATACTAAATCCATTGAAAATTAACTTTGAAGGAAATATAAATTTTCCATTTTGCTCAGCGAAGTAAGTGAGAAGGGAGACTGAAGAGCGTAGATTTTTCGCGCTATGATTAAATCCTTGAAATTTGTTCTGATTTTCAAATATTTGAAAGCCTTTTTGATTTGCAAAAATCAACGGCTGAACCGAATGTTTTGAAACTTGGCGCTTTCTTTCTACAACCACCACTACCTCCGCTGATATGTATTTCACTGTATTATTGCCACTGCCGCAGGTTTTGACTACAATGTAGTCATTTCTCACTTGTTCAACATTGTTGTCATAATACTGTCCATGCAGTCTTGTTTGCAGGCTGCTACAGCGAATCAATGGTGGCAATGAATCTTAACAAAGATATCCAAATCATCAAGAAAGTAACAGGAAGAATCATTGTAAGATACAATATGTCTATTATTCGAATAAAAGGGCCGCTCATGTATTACATGTTTTTTGAACATTTGTATAATTCCGCGACAGATGGATTCATCATCATCCGAACGCATGGTAAGCTCAGTAGTATATAAAACCCTTTACAGGTCACATTTTGCCGGGGGAGGTAACTCTTGGGGCCGCAAGGGGGCGTAACTTGATCACGTGACGATCATGTGATCGTTGGGGGAAAACTACCTCCAGCACAAGAGAGTTCCAATCTAGGGGGAGGTAACTCTGGGTGACTATAGTTCCGGCAACCTGTAACCTTTGTATTCCTCCGCGATAATGCGGTCTGTGGCGGTGATGCGGTCGCGGGAAAAAGCTTCCGCGGAGAAAAAGTAGTCCCTGGACTTGAAATACGCTGCATGGTCCGATTGGGCCGAGTGAGGCTCTTTTCAGTCATGTCATGGGTGTTTTCACAGAATAAATAAATAAATAAATAAATAAATAAATAAATAAATAAATAAATAAATAAATTAATTAATTAATTAATTAATTAATTTTAATTAATTAATTTTAATTAATCAATCAATAAATAAATAAATTAATTAATCAATAAATAAATAAATAAATAAATAAATAAATAAATAAATAAATAAATAAATAATAAATAAAAATAAATAAAGAAAAAAAAAGTGAAACTCTATACACGTTACCCATTACGCCACGAGTCTTGTTGTATATTCCAAGGTTGAAAATGGTCTATATATGTCTACGGTCCATACTGGTGCACTGGCCAATGTTGAATCTAATGGGAAACTTACTTCTATACATTTGCGGTATGGTTGTTCGGATTTATTTTACTCGTCTCGTCATGTAGAACATTATGGGAAGTGTTGCGGAGCGAATCGGTGAAATTTTTGAAAAAGTCACCGAAATCTGTAAATAGCTCCAAGGGAGACAACTCGTGTCTGGACTATGACAGCCACTCGTGGAAGTGTTCGGCAATCTGTAGGGACCGCTAGTGGACCGATTGGGTCGAGTGAGGTATCAATGTGAAGCATTCGTGAAGGGGCATGTGATGGGCTGGGTGTGGAGTTGAAATAGCGGCATTCTGCGCATGCGCGGTGGCCCAAGGGTATGGAAATAGACGTTTTGGACCTAGGGGAGTCCCTAATGGTCCAATGGGGTCGAGTGAGGTATCCAAGTGAAGCTTAGGTGAAGGGGCATCTAATGGGCAGGGTGTGGGATTGAAATAGCGGCATTCTGCGCATGCGCGGTGGCCCAAGGGTATGAAAATAGCCGTGTTGGAGCTAGGGGAGCCACTAATGGTCCGATGGGGTCGACTGAGGTATCCAAGTGAAGCATTCGTGAAGGGGCATCTAATGGACTGGGTGTGGGATTGAAATAGCGGCATTCTGCGCATGCGCGGTGGCCCAAGGGTATGAAAATAGCCGTCTTGGAGCTAGGGGAGCCACTAATGGTCCGATGGGGTCGACTGAGGTATCCATGTGAAGCATTCATGAAGGGGCCTCTGATGGGCTGGGTGTGGGGTTGAACTGTCGGCATTCTGCGCATGCGCGGTGGCCCAAGGGTATGGAAATAGACGTTTTGGAGCTAGGGGAGTCCCTAATGGTCCAATGGGGTCGAGTGAGGTATCAAAGTGAAGCATTCGTGAAGGGGCATCTGATGGACTGGGTGTGGGGTTGAAATAGCGTCATTCCGCGCGTGCGCGGTGGCTCAAGGGTATGAAAATAGCCGTTTTGAGAGCTAGGGGAGTCCCTAATGGGCCGATGGAGTTGAGTGAGGTATCAAAGTGAAGCATTCGTGAAGGGGCATCTGATGGGTTGGGTGTGCGGTAGGAATATCATTCTGCGCACGCGCAGATGCAATGCGGAGCTCTCGTCCAATCACAAGCGAGTATTTCAAATCCGTCACAGAGCTCTCAGCCAATCAGAAGCGAGTATTTTGACCCGGTGCATTATGGGCCATATCCAAGATGGCGGCACGTATGTTCAAGATGGCGGCACATCCGGTGTCGAAAACTGGCCATTTCGTCGGGATGTGGTCACCTAGTGTCGAAAACTGGACCTTGTATGGGTCCTGCTAGACGTTTTGGAGCTAGGGGAGCCCCTAATGGGCCGATGGAGTTGTATGAGGTATCAAAGTGAAGTATATTTCAAGCATGGGTGGGTGCATGTAAAATTTTTCCTGAAAAAATACGGAACACGGACTTTATCCTAAATTACGTGAAAATGCCTATATGGGGTATGGGGGGTATAGGACCATCCTGGGAAACTTACTTCTCGACATTTGCGGTATAGGTTGTGGGGTCTCGTTTTCTTAGTCTCGTCAAGACAAACATGATAGGAAGTGTCCCGGAGCGATGTTTGTCCCCCTGGGAACCGTACTTCTATACATTTGCGGTAGGGTTGTTTGGATTTGTTTTTCACGTCTCGTCATTTAGAACATGATAGGAAGTGTCCCGGAGCGAATCGGTGAAATTTTTGAAAAAGTACGATATAGCCCCATATAGACCCATATAGTCCCATACTGGGGGTATAGGATCAATGTTTGTCCCCCAGGGAAACGTACATCTATACATTTGCGGCAGGGTTGTTTGAATTTGTTTTTCACGTCTCGTCATTTAGAACATGATAGGAAGGGTCGCGGAGCGAAACGGTGAAATTTTTGGAAAAAGTCACCGAGGCCTGGGTAGGCCCATAGGCCTATACTGCATGGTTATGGGTGTATAGGCCCATACGGGGTGGACGTGTTGGGGTCTAGGTGAGTCCTTAATGATCCGATGGGGTCGAGTGAGGTCTTATTTTGAAGATCTCGTGGAGGAGCACTTGACTACACTAATGGTTCGTCCGTGTTCAATAGTCTGCGCATGCGCAGTCTGGCCGTAGTATAGAAAGCAGGCATTTTGGGTGGTATGTGGGTGTGTGTTTGGGGGTAGAGATGGGTTATTCACGGTTCGAATGGGTCGTGTGAGGTATCAATGTGAAGCTTGTGTGGGGTAGAGTCAGAATGGCGTGTTTTTAAGTGCAAGTCGTGTCAATCTGCGCATGCGCAGCCTGGCCGTAGTAGAGAAAACAGGCATTTTTGGGGGTATGTGGAAAGGATCCCATCATCAGAATCTGTCCGTCATCTATTTGACCCAGAATCTCTTTCCTCAAGGGAAGGCGTCCAGAGATATTGCCTTGAACTACCAGTACTTTGTGTTGTTCTCCAATCTTGGTCCGAATGCGTCGTATGAGGTGTCATATTGTAAGCAACGCCCGCCAACGCCAAGCTTAACGCTTCAACGCCCTGGTGAAATAGCTCAGAAGTTCTGATTTTCTAGATATTCCATGGAATTGACACCAATTCTTCGAAATGCAGTGACGCCCGTCAACGCCCGTCGTTACGCCTTAACGCTCTTACATAACGACTTGACGTCATGATATAGACCGGAGAGAGAACAACAGCAACAACAAGGATGACACATGAGAGAACAACAACAACAAGAAGTTTTTTCATATAGTTTATTTTCCCCAATGTTACATCATACCCACGCTGGGGGAGCCGCGTTGGGTATGTTTACAACTCAAAAAGACTCTTGCCCAATCAGAGGCCACCATTTGTATCTGTCATATTCGTTCCTGTCCGTTAGATGTATTCTTGTCCAATCAGAAGTCTCCATTTCAGAAAGTTCCATCTTCGCCCATGTTCGCTCTGAATCGTTTATTCTAATCATCGGCGGGCAGGCCAGGATACCGTTGAGGCAATATATCCTCAGATAGTTGTTTGCGCATTCTGAGTATTCATCAGTGCACGAGTGACGCATTCAACCGATGGCAGTGGTGGATCAGCTTGGTAAGGAAAAACGTAACATTGGTCACCCTCTTCACTGTCCACTTGGTGCTGGGTCGTTGTTGTTGGGCCCATCCCAAGACATCCAATTGTTCCACTTGGTCCAGCATCATCTCTAGTGACCTCCGGTCATTGATGGTAAACGGTTGGTCGTACACTGGGTGGATGGCACTGGAATAGAAATAGCGCAATTCACCCGTCACCTTATGGCATAAGATGTACCCAAATGCTACATTTAATGTGAAGGCCGTAGGTTGGTCATTGAAGATGGTTTCCACGTAGCTGCGTAGACGGGTGAGCTTGGTCAGTGGGAAATTGTAGATATCTTGAATAGGGCGATGACGGTGGAAACAGTGCCGTGTCATGGTCCAATGGCGCCGAGAGATGTCACTCTCTGGATGATATTCGGTAAGAGATCGCTAGGAACATTTATGGGCTCGTCCAGAAAATGTTCGATGTATGACGTATGACTCGAAACCGTAACGGTGGGGTCCGGCTGGAAATCCAGGCTCTTCCCAACTGTGGGTATAGGCGGGCTCTCCGTCATCGCATCACCAGTGGCGTTCGTCTCCCCGGGCTTATCTTCACTGGATCTGACCTTCCGCGGCTCCTCTTCAGTAGGAAGTTGTCGCCAAAACCGTGGAGACGGACCATGAATCAAACGCTGATGCCGTTTTAACTGACTGGGTCGTCTGAAGAGTTCACCACAATCCTTACATTGTTCCGTCGCGCCCTCGTGGACTGAGCGTTCATGGCGCTGTAAATGATCTGGGCGCTGAAACGACAGTGTAGGCCTACATATCGTACAGCTATACCGGGCGGTTCCATCGTGCTTGGTAGCCTCATGGCGGCGCAAGTCGTGCCGGCGAGTGAATGATTTCGAGCACGCAGTACAAGTGAACATCTTGGTGGTTGACAGAGTGTCTGATGAAACGGCCAGGCCGTTTCCTTTTTATAGCAAGCTAGCTGTTGATCTATTTTTAGCACAATCAGTTCAACTTGGACGTCAGCGACCGGGGTGTAGATCCCGATTTAAGGGACGTTCGCGTCATCTGTGACGTCATTAGTGACGTCATCAGTACGAGTAGTAGCGAAAGTGGACATTTTGGGGCTATGTGGGTGTATGTTTGGGGTAGAGAGGGACCATCCTTGGTCCGAATGCGTCGTGGGAGGTGTCATTTTGTAGCGCGTAGGGTGTAGATCCCGAGTTGAGGGATGTTCGCTTCATTTGTGACGTCATCAGTGACATCATCAGTACGAGTAGTAGCGAAAGTGGGCATTTTGGGGCTATGTGGGTGTATGTTTGGGGTAGAGAGGGACCATCCTTGGTCCGAATGCGTCGTGAGAGGTGTCATTTTGTAGCGCTTAGGGTGTAGATCCCGAGTTGAGGGATGTCCGCGTCATCTGTGACGTCATCAGTGACGTCATCATTACGAGTAGTAGCGAAAGTGGGCATTTTGGGGCAGTGAAGGATGGATTAGTAGTATGAAAGTGCATGTCGAGCCCCATTGACCTTGCGGCGCAATGCGCAATGAGTATGCATGTGTGTGTGTATGCGTCTGTGTGTGTGTTTGTGTGTGTGTGTGTGTATGCGTCTGTGTGTGTGTGTGTGTGTGCGTGCATGTGTGTGTGTGTATGCGTCTGTGTGTGTGTATGCGTCTGTTTGTCTGTGTGCATGTGTGCTTGCGTGTACGTGTATGTGTGTGTGTGTGTGTATGTTCGTGTGTGTCTTTGTGCATGTGCGTACGTGTGTGTGTGTGTGTACGCGTGTGTGTGTGTGTGTGTGTATACGTCTGTATGCGTGTGTTTATGCGCGTGTGTGTGTATGCGTCTGATGCGTGTGTGTGTGTGTGTGTGTGTGTGTGTATGCGTCTGTGTGTCTGTGTGCGTGTGTGCATGAGCCGAGTTCTAAGAGTCCCGGAGAGAGAACAACAACAACAACAACAAGGATGACACATGAGAGGGGACCAATAC
Source organism: Hanleya hanleyi (assembly GCA_036873755.1). NCBI lineage: Eukaryota > Metazoa > Mollusca > Polyplacophora > Lepidopleurida > Hanleyidae > Hanleya > Hanleya hanleyi. Next base: position 54,927 of record JAVTVY010019140.1, read on the forward strand.
ATATGGACACATGTTCATTCCTATATTTAAAGACTCTACCACCACCACACACACCACCACTGGGCACACGTACCTGGTGCACCCTGAACCCTATAGCCCGTAGGGTATAGGGTACGTACGAGTAGTAGCGAAAGTGAGCATTTTCGGGCAGTGAAGGAAGGTATTTGGTGTAGAGATGGACCATCCGTGGTCCGAATGCGTCATGGGAGGTGTCATCGTGTAGTTCTCGGCGTGCAGACCTCGATTTGAGGGATATCCAAAGCAGCCGCCATGTTGGATCCGCCATTTTGGAGCCGCCATGTTGCATCCGCGGTGGAAACCTTTGCGCGCCGGGGTCAAAGGTCAGTTCCGGTCACCTTTAGCGACGTACACCAATCAGAAGCGAGTATTTCAAATCCGTCACAGAGCTCTCGTCCAATCAGAAGCGAGTATTTTGACCCGGTGCATTATGGGACATATCCAAGATGGCGGTTCCACCATGGCGGATGCAACATGGCGGCTCCAAAATGGCGGATCCAACATGGCGGCTCCAACATGGCGGCTGCTTTGGATATCCCTCAAATCGAGGTCTGCACGCCGAGAACTACACGATGACACCTCCCATGACGCATTCGGACCACGGATGGTCCATCTCTACACCAAATACCTTCCTTCACTGCCCGAAAATGCTCACTTTCGCTACTACTCGTACGTACCCTATACCCTACGGGCTATAGGGCTCAGGGTGCACCAGGTACGTGTGCCCAGTGGTGGTGTGTGTGGTGGTGGTAGAGTCTTTAAATATAGGAATGAACATGTGTCCATATGTATTGGTCCCCTCTCATGTGTCATCCTTGTTGTTGTTGTTGTTGTTCTCTCTCCGGGGCTCTTAGAACTCGGCTCATGCACACACGCACACAGACACACAGACGCATACACACACACACACACACACACTCACACGCATCAGACGCATACACACACACGCGCATAAACACACGCATACAGACGTATACACACACACACACACACACGCGTACACACACACACACACACACGTACGCACACATGCACACAGACACACGAAAACGTGTGCCCAGTGGTGGTGTGTGTGGTGGTGGTAGAGTCTTTAAATATAGGAATGAACATGTGTCCATATGTATTGGTCCTCTCTCATGTGTCATCCTTGTTGTTGTTGTTGTTGTTCTCTCTCCGGGGCACTTAGAACTCGGCTCATGCACACACGCACACACACACACAGACGCATACACACACACACACACACACACACGCATCAGACGCATACACACACACACACGCATAAACACACGCATACAGACGTATACACACACACACACACACACGCGTACACGCACACACACACACACGCGTACGCACACATGCACACAGACACACACGAACATACACACACACACACACATACACGTACACGCAAGCACACATGCACACAGACGCATACACACACACACATGCACGCACACACACACACACACACAGACGCATACACACACACACACACACACACACACACAGACGCATACACACACACATGCATACTCATTGCGCATTGCGCCGCAAGGTCAATGGGGCTCGACATGCGGTTTCATACTACTAATCCATCCTTCACTGCCCCAAAATGCCCACTTTCGCTACTACTCGTAATGATGACGTCACTGATGACGTCACAGATGACGCGGACATCCCTCAACTCGGGATCTACACCCTAAGCGCTACAAAATGACATCTCCCACGACGCATTCGGACCAAGGATGGTCCCTCTCTACCCCAAACATACACCCACATAGCCCAAAAATGCCCACTTTCGCTACTACTCGTACTGATGATGTCACTGATGACGTCACAAATGAAGCGAACATCCCTCAACTCGGGATCTACACCCTACGCGCTACAAAATGACACCTCCCCCGACGCATTCGGACCAAGGATGGTCCCTCTCTACCCCAAACATACACCCACATAGCCCCAAAATGTCCACTTTCGCTACTACTCGTACTGATGGCGTCACTAATGACGTCACAGATGAAGCGAACATCCCTTAAATCGGGATCTACACCCCGGTCGCTGACGTCCAAGTTGAACTGATTGTGCTAAAAATAGATCAACAGCTAGCTTGCTATAAAAAGGAAACGGCCTGGCCGTTTCATCAGACACTCTGTCAACCACCAAGATGTTCACTTGTACTGCGTGCTCGAAATCATTCACTCGCCGGCACGACTTGCGCCGCCATGAGGCTACAAAGCACGATGGAACCGCCCGGTATAGCTGTACGATATGTAGGCCTACACTGTCGTTTCAGCGCCCAGATCATTTACAGCGCCATGAACGCTCAGTCCACGAGGGCGCGACGGAACAATGTGAGGATTGTGGTGAACTCTTCAGACGACCCAGTCAGTTAAAACGGCATCAGCGTTTGATTCATGGTCCATCTCCACGGTTTTGGCGACAACTTCCTACTGAAGAGGAGCCGCAGAAGGTCAGATCCAGTGAAGATAAGCCCGGGGAGACGAACGTCACTTGTGATGCGATGACGGAGAGCCCGCCTATACCCACAGTTGGGAAGAGCCTGGATTTCCAGCCGGACCCCACCGTTACGGTTTCGAGTCATACGTCATCCATCGAACATTTTCTGGACGAGCCCATAAATGTTCCTAGCGATCTCTTACCCGAATATCATCCAGAGAGTGACATCTCTCGGCGCCATTGGACCATGACACGGCACTGTTTCCACCGTCATCACCCTATTCAAGATATCTACAATTTCCCACTGACCAAGCTCACCCGTCTACGCAGCTACGTGGAAACCATCTTCAATGACCAACCTACGGCCTTCACATTAAATGTAGCATTTGGGTACATCTTATGCCATAAGGTGACGGGTGAATTGCGCTATTTCTATTCCAGTGCCATCCACCCAGTGTACGACCAACCGTTTACCATCAATGACCGGAGGTCACTAGAGATGATGCTGGACCAAGTGGAACAATTGAATGTCTTGGGATGGGCCCAACAACAACGACCCAACACCAAGTGGACAGTGAAGAGGGTGACCAATGTTACGTTTTTCCTTACCAAGCTGATCCACCACTGCCATCGGTTGAATGCGTCACTCGTGCACTGATGAATACTCAGAATGCGCAAACAACTATCTGAGGATATGTTGCCTCAACGGTATCCTGGCCTGCCCGCCGATGATTAGAATAAACGGTTCAGAGCGAACATGGCCGAAGATGGAACTTTCTGAAATGGAGACTTCTGATTGGACAAGAATACATCTAACGGACAGGAACGAATATGACAGATACAAATGGTGGCCTCTGATTGGGCAAGAGTCTTTTTGAGTTGTAAACATACCCAACGCGGCTCCCCCAGCGTGGGTATGATGTAACATTGGGGAAAATAAACTATATGAAAAAACTTCTTGTTGCTGTTGTTCTCTCATGTGTCATCCTTGTTGTTGTTGTTGTTCTCTCTCCGGTCTATATCATGACGTCAAGTCGTTATGTAAGAGCGTTAAGGCGTAACGACGGGCGTTGACGGGCGTCACTGCATTTCGATGAATTGGTGTCAATTCCATGGAATATCTAGAAAATCAGAACTTCTGAGCTATTTCACCAGGGCGTTGAAGCGTTAAGCTTGGCGTTGGCGGGCGTTGCTTACAATATGACACCTCATACGACGCATTCGGACCAAGAAAGTAGTTCAAGGCAATATCTCTGGACGCCTTCCCTTGAGGAAAGAGATTCTGGGTCAAATAGATGACGGACAGATTCTGATGATGGGATCCTTTCCACATACCCCCAAAAATGCCTGTTTTCTCTACTACGGCCAGGCTGCGCATGCGCAGCTTGACCCGACTTGCACTTAAAAACACGGCATTCTGACTCTACCCCACACAAGCTTCACATTGATACCTCACACGACCCATTCGAACCGTGAATAGCCCATCTCTACCCCCAAACACACATCCACATACCACCCAAAATGCCTGCTTTCTATACTACGGCCAGACTGCGCATGCGCAGACTATTGAACACGGACGAACCATTAGTGTAGTCAAGTGCTCCTCCACGAGATCTTCAAAATAAGACCTCACTCGACCCCATCGGATCATTAGGGACTCACCTAGACCCCAACACGTCCACCCCGTATGGGCCTATACACCCATAACCATGCAGTATAGGCCTATGGGCCTACCCAGGCCTCGGTGACTTTTTCCAAAAATTTCACCGTTTCGCTCCGCGACCCTTCCTATCATGTTCTAAATGACGAGACGTGAAAAACAAATCCAAACAACCCTACCGCAAATGTATAGATGTACGTTTCCCTGGGGGACAAACATTGATCCTATACCCCCAGTATGGGACTATATGGGTCTATATGGGGCTATATCGTACTTTTTCAAAAATTTGACCGATTCGCTCCGGGACACTTCCTATCATGTTCTAAATGACGAGACGTGAAAAACAAATCCAAACAACCCTACCGCAAATGTATAGAAGTACGGTTCCCAGGGGGACAAACATTGATCCTATACCCCCAGTATGGGACTATATGGGTGTATATGGGTCTCGGTGACTTTTTTCAAAAATTTCACCGATTCGCTCCGGGACACTTCCTATCATGTTTGTCTTGACGAGACTAAGAAAACGAGACCCCACAACCTATACCGCAAATGTGGAGAAGTAGGTTTCCCAGGATGGTCCTATACCCCCCATACCCCATATAGGCATTTTCACGTAATTTAGGATAAAGTCCGTGTTCCGTATTTTTTCAGGAAAAATTTTACATGCACCCACCCATGCTTGAAATATACTTCACTTTGATACCTCATACAACTCCATCGGCCCATTAGGGGCTCCCCTAGCTCCAAAACGTCTAGCAGGACCCATACAAGGTCCCGACGAAATGGCCAGTTTTCGACACCGGATGTGCCGCCATCTTGAACATACGTGCCGCCATCTTGGATATGGCCCATAATGCACCGGGTCAAAATACTCGCTTCTGATTGGCTGAGAGCTCTGTGACGGATTTGAAATACTCGCTTGTGATTGGACGAGAGCTCCGCATTGCATCTGCGCATGCGCAGAATGATATTCCTACCGCACACCCAACCCATCAGATGCCCCTTCACGAATGCTTCACTTTGATACCTCACTCAACTCCATCGGCCCATTAGGGACTCCCCTAGCTCTCAAAACGGCTATTTTCATACCCTTGGGCCACCGAGCATGCGCGGATTGACGCTATTTCAACCCCACACCCAGTCCATCAGATGCCCCTTCACGAATGCTTCACTTTGATACCTCACTCGACCCCATTGGACCATTAGGGACTCCCCTAGCTCCAAAACGTCTATTTCCATACCCTTGGGCCACCGCGCATGCGCAGAATGCCGACAGTTCAACCCCACACCCAGCCCATCAGAGGCCCCTTCATGAATGCTTCACATGGATACCTCAGTCGACCCCATCGGACCATTAGTGGCTCCCCTAGCTCCAACACGGCTATTTTCATACCCTTGGGCCACCGCGCATGCGCAGAATGCCGCTATTTCAATCCCACACCCAGCCCATTGGATGCCCCTTCACCTAAGCTTCACTTGGATACCTCACTCGACCCCATTGGACAATTAGGGACTCCCCTAGGTCCAAAAGGTCTATTTCCATACCCTTGGGCCACCGCGCATGCGCAGAATGGCGCTATTTCAACCCCACACCCAGCCCATCACATGCCCTTCACGAATGCTTCACATTGATACCTCACTCGACCCAATCGGTCCACAGCGGTCCCTACAGATTGCCCAACACTTCCACGAGTGGCTGTCATAGTCCAGACACGAGTTGTCTCCCTTGGAGCTATTTACAGATTTCGGTGACATTTTTCAAAAATTTCACCGATTCGCTCCGCAACACTTCCCATAATGTTCTACATGACGAGACGAGTAAAATAAATCCGAACAACCATACCGCAAATGTATAGAAGTAAGTTTCCCATTAGATTCAACATTGGCCAGTGCACCAGTATGGACCGTAGACATATATAGACCATTTTCAACCTTGGAATATACAACAAGACTCGTGGCGTAATGAGTAACGTGTCTGCCTCTGGATAAAGAGGACCCTGGTTCGAGTCCCGGGTTCGTTGTATAGAGTTTCACTTTTTTTTTTCTTTATTTATTTTTATTTATTATTGATTTATTTATTGATTTATTGATTTATTGATTGATTGATTGATTGATTTATTTATTTATTTATTGATTTATTGATTAATTAATTAATATATTTATTGATTGATTAATTAAAATTAATTAATTAAAATTAATTAATTAATTTATTTATTTATTTATTCTGTGAAAACACCCATGACATGACTGAAAAGAGCCTCACTCGGCCCAATCGGACCATGCAGCGTATTTCAAGTCCAGGGACTACTTTTTCTCCGCGGAAGCTTTTTCCCGCGACCGCATCACCGCCACAGACCGCATTACCGCGGAGGAATACAAAGGTTACAGGTTGCCGGAACTATAGTCACCCAGAGTTACCTCCCCCTAGATTGGAACTCTCTTGTGCTGGAGGTAGTTTTCCCCCAACGATCACATGATCGTCACGTGATCAAGTTACGCCCCCTTGCGGCCCCAAGAGTTACCTCCCCCGGCAAAATGTGACCTGTAAAGGGTTTTATATACTACTAAGCTCATACGTAGAAATTTCGTTCGTAGCCATACTGTAACAGGTGTTATCGGGGCATATTAGGGTGTGTCCGAAAGGTCACAGCCGATTGGCTCCGTGGGACCCGCGATCGGCACAATCACATTCATTTAACGAAGACACACCTCCATCCCATTGTGGGCTTCAAAGTGTTCCCATCACGAAATAGTAACACTATTGTTTATGTGCACTATCGCCGATTTTATTTCTTCCAAATGTTTTAGTTCGTTTCAAATATCGATCTTCTTAAGACAGAACAAACAACTATGTACCAGGAGTGTGAGAAATAAAGTAGCTAATTTCCACAACTTCTGTCTGGTCTCGCGCATTATCCCACAGTCGTACCCCTCATGTTCATCGACCCCGTACTTTTTCGATTTCCAGGTCAAATATTAAAAAAACAGATACTTTCATTGGCTCGTTTACTCACGTGACGTAATGCTTTGCGAATCTGGAATAGAATCAAATACACGTTGAATGAAGTCAATAAGTTAAGGGCATAAATTAATGAAATGTGATATTCCCTTAGCTCGGTAAGATGAGATTCATGAGATACTGTAAAATTCAGAATGGTATCCACAACGACGCATATGTGATACAATTAATAACATATGCCGCTATGATGACAGCTAAGAGGGCTCCTCCAGCACTGCTCGATGCAGATCAGGTTCGATTTTGATCTATGATCTAATGTATAATTCCTGGTTGAAATCATGACTCCGTTCAGTGGGTGAAGGTAAATGTCGGAACATTAGTGTAGTACCAGTATTTGGATAAGAGTAAGTAGTATGTAAAGGACGGAAAACCGCGTATTTTCTAGGCAGGTAACTCTTGATGCCCGTGGAGGTTCTGACAGGGGGCGCGACCAGCTCAAGAGACCAACAACTACCTCCAACACAGAAGAGTTCAATGGGGGAGGTAATTTTGTATGTACTTTTGTGATTTTTTGCAAATTCCGAGTTATCTCCCCTGATTCGAATATTTGCATATTAAATCTTAGGGGGATAGGTCCATACTGGGAAATTCACACATGTTCATTGCGATATGGTTTGTTTGGTCTTGTTTTTCACGTCTCGCTACGAAAAATACGATGCGAGGGATATAGAAGTTAAGAGGTGAAATTTTTCGAAAAGTTCACGGAGGTCTGGGTAGGTCTGTATATAGGCCCACTGGCTATGGGGGATAGGTCCATACTGGGAAATTCACACATGTTCATTGCGGTATGGGTTGTTTGGTATTGTTTTTCACGTCTCACCATGCAGAACACAATGGGAGGGGTCTCGAAGTTAAGCGGTGAAATTTTTCAATAAGTACCGGGTAGGTCTGTATATAAGCCTATATAGGCCCATACTGGCTTAGGGGGATAGGTCCATACTGGGAAATTCACACATGTTCATTGCGATATGGGTTGTTTGGTCTTGTTTTTCACCGTCTCCCCATGTAGAACACGATAGGAGGGGTCCCGAAGTTAAGCGGTGATTTTTTTCGAAAAGTTCATGGAGGTCTGTATATAGCCCCATAGGCCTACTGGCTCAGTGGATAGGTCCATACTGGATGGATGTTTTGGGGTCTAGGTGAGCCCCTAGTGGTCATATGGTATCGTATGAGGTCTTATTTTGAAGCTCTCGTGGAGGAGCATCCGACTGGACTAATGCATCTTCCGTTTTTAATATTCTACTCATGCGCAGTCTGGCCGTAGTATAGAAAGCAGTATTTTGGGGGGTACGTGGGGTGTGTTTGGGGTAGAGATGGGCCACAATGGGTCCGAATGGGTCGTGGGAGGTGTCAAAGCGAAGCTCTCGGGGTGTAGACTCCGATTTGAAGGGATGTCCACGGCATATGTGAAGTCATTGATGACGTCATCAGTAGGAGTAGTAGCGAAAGTGGGCATTTTGGGGAAGTGAAGGAAGACAGGGTAGAGTCGGAATGGCGTGTTTTTTTTATATGGCAAGTCGCGTCAATCTGCGCATGTGCACTTGGGTATAGCAAGTAAAGTGGTCATTTTGGGGGTGCGTGGGGGTGTGTTTGGTGTAGAGATGGACCGCTATTGGTCCGAATGTGTCGTGGAGGTGTCATTTTGTAGCTCTCGGGGTGTAGCCCCCGATTTGAAGGGATGTCCACGGCATCTATGGCATCATCGATGACGTCATCAGTAGGAGTAGTAGCGAAAGTGGGCATTTGGGGGAAGTGAAGGAAGGTGTTTGGTGTGGAGATGGACCATCCCTGGTCCGAATGTGTCGTGTGGGTTATCAGCTTGTAGTTCTCGTGGTGCAGACCACCATTTGAGGAATGTTCACGTCATCTGTGCCGTCATTGGTGACGTCATCAGTAGGAGTAGTAGAGAAAGTGGGCATTTTGGGGCAGTGAAAGAAGGTATTTGGTGTAGTGATGGACCATGCATCCTTTGGGGTGTCATCTTGTAGCCTTCGGGGTGGAGACCACGATTTGAGGGATGTCCACAGCATCTGTGACGTCATTGGTGACGTCATCAGTACGCGTAGTAGCGAAAGTGAGCATTTTGGGGCAGTCAAGGAAGGTATTTGAGGTAGAGATGGACCATCCTTAGTCCAGATGCGTCGTGTGGGGTGTCAGATTGAAGCTCTCGAGTTGTAGACCACGACTTGTGGCATGTCCATGTCATCTGTGACATCATTGGTGACGTCATCAGTAGACAACAACAAAGATGACAGAAGAGAGAACAACAACAAGTTTTTTCATATAGTTTATTCTCCCCAATGTTACATCATACCCACGCTGGGGGAGCCGCTTTGGGTATGTTTACAATTCAAGAAGACTCTTATTCAAGTACTTGGTCATCAGTACTCGTAGTAGGCCACCATTTGGTGCTTATCTGTCATATTCGTTCTTGCTCGTCAGATGTATTCTCGGCTGCTCTTGTTCAATCAGATGTCGTCCTTTGAGAAAGTTCCATCTTTGCTCGGTGTGACATAAGCATCGTCCGGCAGTTCAGGATATTGTCCTGAAGCAGTTGTTTGCGCATTCTTATCGCATTTTCCAGAGCCTCGGTGGGTAGTAACTCCATATCCTCTTCCAAGTGACGCTTGGTCTTCATGATGGACTTGTGCGTGGGGTCGCCTTTCATTTCAAGCGGCAGCAGGCTATACCGTTTATAGATGGCCATGGCTGTTTTCCTAATGCAGGGGCGCATTTCGGTGTACGCCTCTTGGACGTCATCAGTTGGAGTAGTAGCGAAAGCGGGCATTTTGGGGGAAGTGAAGGAAGGTATTTGGTGTAGAGATGGACCAATATTGGTCCGAATGCGTCGTGTGGGGTGTCATCTTGTAGCCTTCGGGGTGGAGACCGAATTGAGGGATGTCCACAGCATCTATGACGTCATTGGTGACGTCATCAAATGGGGCCCGACCAATATAAACTTGGCACCCAGCCAATTGGATGAGTGCCAACGGAACCCGGATGTTGGCCTCCAGCCAATTATAAAACTTGGCACTCAGCCAATGCTGATGCAATCCAGTATGTACAGACCCTACAGGGCGGACACCCAGCCAATTATAAAGCTTGACACATCGTGGTATAGACCACGATTTGAGGGATGTCCACGTCATCTGTGACGTCATTGGTGACATCATCAGTGGGAGTAATAGCCAAAAGTGGGCATTTTGAGAGTGTGAAGGAAGGTGTTTGGGGTAGAGATGGACCATCAGTGGTCCTTATGCGAGGTGTGAGGTGTCATCTTGTAGCAACGGCCGCCAGCGCCAAGCTTAACGCTTCAACGCCCTGATGAAATAGCTCAGAAGCTCTGATTTTCTAGATATTCCATGGAATTGTCACTAATTCTTCGAAATGCAGTGACGCCCGTCGACGTCCGTCTTAACGTCTTAACGCCCTAGCATAACGCCTTAACGCCATGATATAGACAGATGAGAGAAAAACAACAACAACAACAAGGATGAGAGATCAATCATTTTAATATCCCTTTAGTACATCATACCCACGCTGGATGAGTCGCGTTATGTATGTTTACAATTCTCGTAGGCTCTTGTCCAATCAGAAGCCATCGTTTGAGAAAGTTTAATCTCCGGCCAAAATCGCTTTTGCCTAAGTGTCGTAGAGCAGGTCAGGATACTGTATCGGCAGCATGTCCTGAAACAATTGTTTGCGCATTTGGGGTGTAGTAAGTAAAGTGGTCATTCCTGGTGTGCTCAGGGGTATATTTGAGAGATTGAGGTTCTATATCTCATCCAAAGATGGCATGTAGGGTGTCATCTTGAAGCTTTCGTGGCGCAGACCACCACTTGAGTGATTTCCATGTCAGCTGTGACGTCATTGGTGACGTCATCAGTACGAGTGGTAGCGAAATTTTGATTAGTCAATACAGATGGAATGATGGGGGACACGAGTTAATCCCTATATGTACAGACACCACCACACACCACTATTACCACCACCACACACCAGTTCTACCACCACCACCACACACTACCACACATTACAACACATCACCACCATAAACTACCACACACCACCACCACCACCACCACCACCACCGGGCGTTGACGGGCGTGGTGGTGGTAGCTCCCGTGGGGCGGAGCTCTTGGATCGGAGCTCTTGGAGCTGGGAGCGCGTACACGTGGTGCACACTTCCGGTTCCCGCCAGGTTACCGGCAGCGACCTTTGACTCAGCGCATCCGCAGTGACGTCATCAGTACTCGTAGTAGCGAAAGCGGAGTTTCGGAGGTGCAATGGAGTGCGTTTGGAGTAGATAACGGCCTTTTTTCCATGCAGCTACCTGGTAGAGTTACCTGTGGATGTGAGTGTATGCGTGCGTGTGTGTAAGTGAGTGAGTGAGTGATTGAGTGTGAGTGAGTGAATGAGTGAGTCAGAGAGTGAGTGAGTGAGGCGTGCACGACGCCCTTGAGGCGGCAGGAACGCTCGTCTTAACGCATGGACGCACTAACGACGGTGAGTGAGTGAGTGAGTCAGTGAGTGGGATCCGACTGAGGATTTTTGGCCTTAGACGTATGGAATGCATGTACTGACCTTCAGCATCCGGTGTGTGGGCAGTAGATTTCACATCCGGGACCTTTTCAACATCCGGTTTTCCCAGTGGGTTTTTCCCGTCGTTCCTCCGTCTTCCATCCGGGTTCTGTGGTTTTACATCCGAGTCCTCATCTTACATTCGGGGTTTTACCATGTTTACTGTCACGTGACCGGAACCGGAAGTTGTCACAAGACAGGTGGCTCCCCTTGTCGGAAGAAGTAGGTCAATATCGGGGCGCCACCTGTTTTGTGACAACTTCCGGTTCCGGTCACGTGAGAGTAAACATGGAAAAACCCCGGATATAGGATGAGGATCCGGATGTAAACCACAGTAAAACCCACTGGGAAACTCGGATGTTGACAAGGTCCAGGATGTAAAATCCACTGCCCACTCACCGGACGCTGAAGGTCAGTACATGCTTTCCACACGTCTAATGTCAAAAATCCTCGGTCGGATCCCACTCACTCACTCACTCACTCACTCACTCACTCACACTCACTCACCGTCGTTAGTGCGTCCATGCGTTATTACGAGCGTTGGGGACGCATCAAGGGCGTTGTGCACGCCTCAATCACTCACTTATTCACCCACTCAATCACACTCACTCACTCACTCACTCACTCACTCACTTACACATACGCACGTATACACAGGTAACACTACCAGGAAGCTGGATGGAAAAAAGACCGTTATCTACTCCAAACGCACTCCCGCTTTCGCTACTACGCGCACTGATGACGTCACTGCGGACGCTCAGGGTCAAAGGTCACTTCCGGTCACGTGACCGGATCCGGAAGTGTGCAACACGGGTACGCGCTAAGAGCTCCAATAGCTCCGCCTCACGGGAGCTACCGCCACTACCGGGCGTTGGCGGGCGTCACAGATGACATGGAAATCACTCAAGTCTTGGTCTACACCACGAAAGCTTTAAGATGACACCCTACACTCCATCTTTGGATGAGATATAGAACCTCAATCTCTCAAATATACCCTTCGCACACCAGGAATGACCACTTTACTTACTACACCCCAAATGTGCAAACAATTGTTTCAGGACATGCTGCCGTTACAGTATCCTGGCCTGCTCGACGACACTTAGGCCAAAAGCGATTCTGACCGGAGATTACACCTTCTCAAACGATGGCTTCTGATTGGACAAGAGCCTACGAGAATTGTAAACATACTTAACACGACTCCCCCAGCGTGGGTATGATGTACTTGAGGGATATTAAAATGATTGATCTCTCATACTTGTTGTTGTTGTTGTTTTTCTCTCATCTGTCTATATCATGGCGTTAAGGCGTTAGGCTAGGGCGTTAAGGCTTTGAGACGGACGTTGACGGGCGTCACTGCATTTCGAAGAATTAGTGACAATTCCTTGGAATATCTAGAAAATCAGAGCTTCTGAGCTATTTCACCAGGTCGTTGAAGCGCTAAGCTTGGCGTTGGCGTGCGTTGCTACAAGATGACACCTCATACGACGCATTCGGACCGCGGATGGTCCATCTCTACCCCAAACACCTTCCTTCACACCCTCAAAATGCCCACTTTGGCTATTACTCCCACTGATGACGTCACCAATGACGTCACAGATGACGTGGACATCCCTCAAATCGTGGTTTATACAACGATGTGTCAAGTTTTATAATTGGCTGGATGTCTGCCCTGTAGGGTCTGTACATACTGGATTGCATCAGCATTACAGCACATATAAGAGAAGTGGGAAGAGGTGCCGACATACTGACTGCGTCATATGACGTCACAGAATAGTCTTCTGGTAAACCTATTCTAATGCACATATCAAGAATCTAACGATTGGTGATATGTGTTGTATCTCAGGTACGCTTTTATGGTACCTGTTCATGTGGCAACATGGATGATATGACCACACGGCCCCTAGCACCGGCATAAGCGGTATTAGATACAAATCTAGAGAGCTATGATGGAAATGCTCTGATAACTCGTATACTGGTAATTGGTGAGCTGTTTCGCTGTGACAACTCGTACATTGGAGATTGGTGAGCTGTATCGTCGTCAGATGTAAATGACGGCAATTAACACAAAAGACAAGTCTGTAAGGCGCGATGTCGACTCAGCATCAACTTCCCACAAATGCCAACATATATCAAAGACCAAAGGTCTGTACAGGGGGCGGGCCTCGGGGACGAAACGCCCACCAACAGAATCTCGCCATATACAGGTAAAAATTACAACACATATAAGGGAACTGGGAAGAGGTGCCGACATACTGACTGTGTCATATGACGTACTACTCTTCTTGGATTGGCTGGGTTCCAATTTTTATAATTGGCTGGAGGCCAACATCCGGGTTCCGTTGGCACTCATCCAATTGGCTGGGTGCCAAGTTTATATTGGTCGGGCCCCATTTGATGACGTCACCAATGACGTCACAGATGCTGTGGTCATCTCTCAAGTCGCGGTCTCCACCCCGAAGGCTACAAGATGACACCCCACACGACGCATTCGGACCAATAATGGTCCATCTCTACACCAAATATCTTCCTTCACTTCCCCCAAAATGTCCGCTTTCGCTATTACTCCTACTGATGACGTCATCGATGGCGCCACAGATGCTGTGGACATCCTTCCAAATCGGGGTCTACACCCCGAGAGCTACAAAATGACTCATCCCATTATACATTAGGACCAATAGTGTCTACCCCAAACACACCCCACGCACCCCCAAAATGACCACTTTACTTACTAGACCCAACTGCGCATGCGCAGATTGGCGCGACTTGCCATAAAAAAACACGCCATTCTGACTCAACCCCACAAAAGCTTCACTTTGACACCGCCCACGACCCATTCGGACCCATAGTGGTCCATCTCTACCCCAAACACAGCCCCCACGTACCCCCAAAATGACTGCTTTCTATACTACGGCCAGACTGCGCATGCGCAGAATATTGAAAACGGACGCTGCATTAGTCCCCTCGGATGCTCCTCCACGAGAGCTTCAAAATAAGACCTCATACGACATCATAGGACCACTAGGGGCTCATCTAGACCCCAAAACATCCACCCAGTATGGACCTATCCACCGAGCCAGTAGGCATATGCGGCTATATACAGACCTCCGTGAACTTTTCGAAAAATTTCACCGCTTAACTTCGGGATCCGTCCCATCGTCTTCTACATGGTTAGACGTGAAAAACAAGACCAAACAACCCATATCGCAATGAACATGTGTGAATTTCCCAGTATGGACCTATACCCCTAAGCCAGTATGGGTCTATATGGGCTTATATACAGATCTACCAGGTACTTTTCGAAAAATTTCTGCATGGACATATCCCCCTAAGCCAGTATGGGCATGTATGGGCTTATATACAGATCTACCAGGTACTTTTCGAAAAATTTCTCCGCTTAACTTCGAGACCCCTCCCATTGTATCCTACATGGTGAGACGTGCAAAAACAAGACCAAACAACCCATACCGCAATGAACATGTGTGAATTTCCCAGTATGGACCTATGCCCCATAGCCAGTATGGGCCTATATACAGACCTACCCAGTCCTCCGTGAACTTTTCGGATAATTTCAC
The DNA here is from genome assembly GCA_036873755.1 of Hanleya hanleyi. Lineage (NCBI taxonomy): Eukaryota > Metazoa > Mollusca > Polyplacophora > Lepidopleurida > Hanleyidae > Hanleya > Hanleya hanleyi. The sequence goes on from JAVTVY010019140.1 coordinate 70,243, forward strand.
CGCTTAACTTCGAGACCCTCCCATCGTGTTTTTTCGTGGCGAGACGTGAAAAACAAGAGCAAACAACCCATATCGCAATGAACATGTGTGAATTTCCCAGTATGGACCTATCCCCCTAAGCCAGTCCCGTATATATTTAATATGGAAATGTTCGAATCAGCGGAGATAACCCGGAATTTGCCAAAAATCATAAAAGTGCATCAGAGTTACCTCCCCATTGGAACTCTTCTGTCTTGGAGGTAGTTTTTTTATCTCTTGAGCTGGTGGCGCCCCCTCTCGGAACCTCCACAGGCATCAAGAGTTACCTCCCTGGAAAATACGCGGTTTTCCGTCCTTTGTATATTACTTGTGTATCATTTGTATACTTTGAAATGAAAAATACCTTAATTTTGATATATTCCTTGTAGATTATTGGAGATGGACCGAATGTTGAAATACTCCCAACTCGCGTTTTAATGAAGGAAATCACGATAAAGGGAATGAAAATGCTGGCCAACAGCGGAAGTATTGGACGGATGCTGAATGTATTGTGTTCTGGGATATTTCGGACACTAGATTTTGGAGATCTGCATGGTATTCGGAAGTTGGATCGCGGTGGTCACTTGAAATGGTTCTTCTGTTGAGAAAACTAAATTATTTACCTACACCTCTTAGTTGATTCTATTGGATGAAGTTCTCTGGGCCGTTGTCTTGAACAGCCTCGTATATTTCCTCCCCTGAGTTCTTTGGAATTGATATGTCGATGTTGCTATTTTTTAGACGACCGGCAAGTCGTGTATTGCTCTTTCATATCACTAGAGAGCCTACTTGTGCAAGGACACGAGGGCCGGCACCCTCTGTTCCTGTTATCCTGGTCACTGATCAGCCCAACCAGAACAGCACCCGGTAACCTGTCCAAGTATTGGCCTGGCTTAACGTTGCTAACTTCGTTGATCTGATTTGGACTTAAGTCCTGTATTAGACGTTAGAATCTTTTGAATAGAAATTGTGGTCCCATTGGCTAAAGCTGCATGTCACAAAAATAATATGACAGTCCTTAATTCCCCGTAAACAATAACTGCCATGCCCCACTGAAAAGAGAATAATACAAGAACAACATGGTCCAGGCTTATTCACGGTTCAAGTTAATACTACACCAATGTTCCGTCATTTTCTGTGACCCACTGAATGGGGTAACTTCTTCAAACGAAAAAAAGAGCAAATGATGGACCACGAATTATTTATAAAGCTAGGACATCACCAAACTGTATTCTATAAAAAAACAGAGTACGTGAGTACGTGTACTATTCGACTCGGATGTGTGAAGAAGCAGTCAAGGAAACAATTCTGTATTTTTGTCAGCACCTTTTCAGAGTCTAGATAAAGTAATGGAAAATTAGGCTCTCCAAGTCAAAAGATCAGGATTAGGACCAGGATCAAATTCAGGTGATTACGGAACTGGCGTTATCACTGGAAGTGACGTACATGTAATCACCGGAAGTGACTTAATCGCTGTAAATGAAGTAATAACCGGGAAATGATATAAGCACCAGAAGCTACGTAATCACCGGAAATGGCGTCGTCACCGGAAGTGACCATGAAAAATTGTAAAACCGGTTCGAGAATTATGATCAGGTTGCAAGAGCAAAACCTTCGATCAAATAGAATCATGTATATAACCGCCATGTTTGATGACGTGGCTAGAATTTGGAAAGAATCGTCGACCATGTTTAATGACGTGACACTTTGGGTATGACCCACGTCCATTGTTGCGGGGGAAATCAACGGACCCTTGTAGGTTAAGCAAAGTCAATTCTCGCATATCTTTTCACTCGATACCTCGATACCAGATTACCGTGTGAGAATTCGATCAATCAAAATCATGTATAAGACCGCCTGGTTTTATCACGTGACAGTTTAACCTCTAGCGATAATGATTTGGTTTAACCATTTCATGAAAATCTCTATACCAGTGGAGACCATACAGCCGTGTATTTATATGGACACTTTTGGAAGGGTATGTATATGGAGGGGTAACTTTATTTTGAATTCTAGAGACTACAACGCGCATGCGAACTGAGATATATCATAGTGTGGCTATCTTATTCAACTATCAGTAAAGTATTCAGATGACGCCATGGTAACGGCATCAAACCGGAAATACCGTATTTTTCAGTATGAAAATATATTTAAGAGTCGAACCATAAGCAATATGCATGATGCCTACCTTCAAAGTTTCTCAAATTCTGTGATAAATATCATACATTGAAGAAGACCTCTTGCGCTTCGTTTTGTAACTTTTGTCTAATTTCGCTTAACGCGGGGCTAGGGTGTTTAGAAACCAAACGTGAAAAACAATAATGGCACATCTTGTTGCCAATACATTAATGTTTACATGTTGCTCTTACACTATCGCGTTGTCTGGATTACAGACCTATTAGAATTGTTCATACACAGGATTTAACTTGGTGCGTACCCAAATTGAGACGACTCCTCACCAGTTCATATTCTCAATATTCAATGTTGCTTTTGGATGGATATTATGTTTTGGTAGATTTTGACGCGAAATTTAAAGTAATTCTCATTATATGCTCTATAGACAAATTATCAGAACGACAATATGGACATACATTTTAACTACCGGTGTTGCATGACTATCTTCAGGGCATTTTTCACGCTCTTTGGTTCATCTTGGGAGATTGTCCGGGTGCAATCTTTCGCATTAATTATACATGGATCGACCTTCAATTGCAAACGTGCGGTGGAAATCACCAACTCCATGCAAAGTGCTGCTAAAAATGTCAAAGATTTGTCACGCGCCACATCACCGTCAGGGCAGACGGGAACAGATCCGTCTGTTAATCAGATGAAAACCAGGGGAGCCTTGTATTCGGACAGTTATAGGGGCAAAAACGCCCAGGCGAGTAACTCGCGGCAAACTGAGTGTTATCGATATGGTGGATCACATTTTGCATTGGCCTGTAAGTATCAGAACGTTGTAAAGTCGTTATCTAGAGTATGATGTATCTCAGGCAAGCTTTGATTGTGACTTTTCATATGAACACTATGAGGATCTTGAGATACATAAGTTCATACGGCCCCTAGCCCCGGATTAACCCTACCTGGCCGGGGGGGAGGGGGGGGGGCGGAAAGTGCCCCCCTAGTGAACTTTTCTCTGCTGCTCCGAAACGACAAAACCGAGGAGGCTGAAACTTGGTGACTTTTAAGCTTATCTTATTAGGGTCATTTTGAGCCTATATTCAATAACCCCTGAGTAGAGGATCATGGGTAAATTCAAAATGGCGGCCAAGTGGTATCCGCGAAAGTCGTGTTTTTCAATCTTCTCGCTCCATTTCTTCACATTTTCCTTGCCTAAAAGGCCTTAAAAGTATTTATGCAAAACTAATTATTCTCTATTTTATTAGATTTTTTTCGAGAGAAAAATCTGAAAAATGAAAATTTCGAAAAATCGACCCCAAAAAGGCTGAAAAATGGAAAAAAGATTACGTCACTGTGACGTCATCATGGCGGCCATCTTGGATTTTTTTACATTTTCCGGTAGAGCTTGAACCCAAGATACTGTGTGGTAAGTTTCACCGCTCTAGCCTTAGTGGTAGAGAAAATATATAGGGGGGCACTTTCCGCCCCTCCCCAGGCTGCGATACACCCCAAATCGCCCAGGCCAGATAGGATTAAGCTAAATTAGACACAAGTTACGAAACGTACTGCCATAGAGCTTGCACGCTACGCTCGTATTTTGCTATCAGCATGCGCTATATATCGCCAAATTTGAGAATGTTCAAGCAGAGGCGCTTGATGATATAACCATATTTTACAAGTTTCTGCAATAATGTTTTGTGACGCTGATTAAAATCGTCACATTTAACACAGGATCTAGCAAATGCTATTAGGCGAGATATGTATACGCCATATGCAGGTCTCTCTGGTATATTACTGTCTAGAAAAGGAGAGTTTACGATGTCGGAATCGTAATCATCTCTTTTGTCGTAAAGTCGACGATAGAGAAGGCTCGCTTCATTTTTATAGAGATGTAGGTCTAAATAAGATGTGCCGCTAGGACCATCTGTAGAACGCCGACGCCCACTGTACGAAGAAGCATTATCGTCGGTCAGTTCGTCGTGGCCGTTCTCCTTAGCAACCGACCAACTATGTGGTGAAAAGTCCCACGTATAGTGATGCAGAAGTTAGTGATGTAGGATAGGCTTTTTTATAAGGCTTCATCAAGCAACAAGCCTATTTTTCAATAGAAACTGACAAAATGCCTGTTTCTATGGAACTTGAAACTGGGCCAGTCTGTCAACCATGAGAGAAGACACTTTTAAGCAGCTGTGTTCAAATGACCAACGACCGGTTCTGAATCCTACTGACGCGGTCCTTCGAACATACACTGGTCAACATGTGGACATTAAGGGAAAGATAGACGTCGACGTGAGGTATCGTGATAGTGAGAAATCTTTGCGATCGTTGATTGTCGCAGACTATGGCCCTACTTTACTTAGTGAGGATTGGTTGAACAAAATTCAGCTGAACTGGAAGTATCTCAGTCGAGTGAGTGCTGAAGACATTACGTCCAAGTTCCTAGGAGTATTTGTGCCTGGCTTAAGGACCTACATCGGTCCAAAAGCAAAACTACAGGAGTTACATGAATCACACCCTGCAATGTCTGTTATGAAGGCTATTGC
>JAVTVY010019141.1:0-70965 GCA_036873755.1 Hanleya hanleyi
GACTTCAAATACGCTGCATGGTCCGATTGGGTCGAGTGAGGTATCAAAGTGAAGCATTCGTGAAGGGGCATCCAGTCATGGGTGGGTGTATGTAAAATTAGGATTTTTTCTCGAAATTATAAAAAGCGGAACACGGACTTTACCCCTAAAATAGGGGAAAACACCTATCAACCCTAGCCATAAGGGCTAATATCGGTCCCCAGGCTTATTGGGGCCTGCCTATCAAGTCAATGGGGTGGGTGCATGTAAAATTAGGATTTTTCCCCGAAAATATAAAAAGCGGAACACGGACTTTACCCCTAAAATAGGGGAAAACCCCTATCAACCCTAGCCAAAAGGGCTAATATCGGTCCCCGGGCTTATTGGCACCTATCTATCAAGTCAATGGGATGGGTGCATGTAAAATTAGGATTTGTCCCCGAAACTATAAAAAGCGGAACACGGACTTTACCCCTAAAATAGGGGAAAACCCCTATCACCTCTAGCCAAAAGGGCTAATATCGGTCCCCGGGCTTATCGGGGTCTGCCTATCAAGTCAATGGGGTGGGTGCATGTAAAATTAGGATTTTTTTTCCGAAAATATAAAAAGCGGAACTCGGACTTGTACAATATACAATATAAGGCAAAAATCACCGAGGTCTGTATATAGGCTCATACTGCCTATATGGGGGGAGGAGTGGTCAAAATTTTTTGTGGGCTTTACTATGGGTTGTGGGGTCTCGATTTTCTCGTCTCGCCGAGAAAAAGACAATGGGAGGGGTCCCGGAGCGAATCGGTGAAATTTTTGGGAAAAGTCACCGAGGTCTGTATATAGGCTCATACTGGCTATATGGGGGGGAGGGGTGGTCAATTTTTTTGTGGACTTTACTATGGCTTGTGGGGTCTCGTTTTTCTCGTCTCGCCGAGAAAATGACAATGGGAAGGGTCCCGGAGCGAATCGGTGAAATTTTTGGGAAAAGTCACCGAGGTCTGTATATAGGCTCATACTGGCTATATGGGGGGAGGGGTGGTCAAATTTTTTGTGGGCTTTACTATGGCTTGTGGGGTCTCGTTTTTCTCGTCTCGCCAAGAAAATGACAATGGGAGGGGTCCCGGAGCGAATCGGTGAAATTTTGGGGAAAAGTACCGGGTAGGCCTGTATATAGGCCTGTAGGCTGGCTATATGGGGGTATAGGTTCAACCTGGGAAATTCACACACGTTCATTCTGATATGGGTTGCTTGGATTTGTTTTTCACGTCTCGTCATTTAGAACACGATGGGAAGGGTCTCGGAGCGCAACGGTGAATTTTTTGGAAAAGTACCATATAGTCCATATAGTCCCATACTGGCTATATGGGGGTATAGGTTCAACCTGGGAAATTCACACACGTTCATTGTGATATGGGCTGTTTGGATTTGTTTTTCACGTCTCGTCATTTAGAACACGATGGGAAGGGTTTCGGAGCGAAACGGTGAAATTTTTGGAAAAAGTTGACCGAGGCCTGGGTAGGCTCATATAGCCCCATACAGGCTATCGGGGTATAGGCCCATACTGGGTGGACGTTTTGGGGTCTAGGTGAGCCCCTATTGATCCTATGGTGTCGTGTGAGGTCTTATTTTGAAGCTCTCATGGAGGAGCATCCGACTGGACTAATAGTTCGTCCGCTTTCAATATTCTGCGCATGCGCAGTCTGGCCGTAGTATAGAAAGCAGGCATTTTGGGGGGTATGTGGGTGTGTGTTTGGGGTAGAGATGGACCGCTATAGGTCCGAATGGGTCGTCGAAGGTGTCAAAGTGAAGCCTGTGTGGGGTAGTCAGAATGGCGTGTTTTTAAATGCAAGTCGCGTCAAACTGCGCATGCGCAGTTGGTTGTAGTAAGTAAAGTGGCCATTTTGGAGCAGTGCAGGAAGATATTTGGTGTCGAGATGGACCATCCTTGGTCCGAATGCGTCCTGGGAGGTGTCATTTTGTAGCTCTTGGGGTGTACATCCCGATTTGAGGGATGTTCACGTCATCTGTGACGTTATTGGTGACGTCATCAGTACGAGTAGTAGCCAAAGTGAACATTTTGGGGCAGTGAAGGAAGGTATTTGGGTAGAAATGGACCACTATTGGTCCGAATGCGTTCTGGGAGGTGTCATCTTGTAGCTTTCGGGGTGTACATCCCGATTTGAGGGATGTTCGCGTCATCTGTGACGTCATCGGTAGGAGTAGTAGCGAAAGTGTACCATCGGTGACGTCATCAGTAGGAGTAGTAGCGAAAGTGTACATTTTGGGGCAGTGAAGGAAGGTATTTGGGGTAGAGAGGGACCATCCTTGGTCCGCCTGCGTCCTGTGGGGTGTGCATTATACCATATCTTTGCTGTATTATACCATATCTGTCTCGCATCATACCAAATATGTGCTGTATTATACCATATCTGTCCACTGTTATACAATATCTGCCCTGTATTATACCAAATCTGTCCTGTATTGTGTCATATTTGTCCTGTATTATACAATATATGTTCTGTATTATACCAATTCTGTGCTGTATTATACAGTATCTGTCCTGTATTATATCAAATCTGTGCTGTATTATACCATATCTGTCCTGTATTGTATCATATATGTCCTGTATTATACAATATATATTCTGTATTATACAATCGCATAGCGGTTGTCATGAATAACAACAAGTTCAGCAATGTTCATACAGTTTATTATCCCCAATGTTACATCATACCCAGGCTGGGGAGCCGCCCTGGGTATGTTTAGTATGTTCACAGCAAAACAAATTGAAATATCAAACACCATGTTTTATTATTTAACGCACCGTCACATTAGGTACAAGTGTTTACTGAGCTCAAGTCAACGATCAGCATGTAGACATATAGATTATGTACGGCATGTTATGGTATTCATCAGTGGACGAGTGAATGCATTCATCCGATGGAAAGATTCCGTAATTTGGTCACGAAAAACGTAACATTGGTCACCCTCTCCACGAACCATTGGGTGTTGGGGCGTTGTTGTTGGGCCCATTCCAAGGGATCCACGGTGTCCAGTTTCTCCAGCATCGTCTCTAGCGAGGCCCGGTTAATGATGGTAAACGGTTGGTCAAATACCCAGATGTTACTGCTCGGGTAGAAGTATCTGACTTGATCTGTCTCCTTATGCTGCAGCACATAACCAAACGCCAGATTTAATTTGAATGACGTAGCTCGGTCATTTAAGATGGCTTCCATGTAGCTGCGTAGACGGGCGAGATCGGTCAGTCGAAAATTGTAGATATCTTGAATAGGGCGATGACGGTGGAAACCATGCCGTATCATGGGCCAATGGCGCCGATAGATGTCACTCACTGGATGGGCGTCCTGTAACAGATCGCTAGGAACATCCACTGCATCTTCCAGAAAATGTTCGATGTCGTCAGGCGTATGACTCGAAACCGCAACGCTGGGGTCCGGCTGGATATTCAGGCCCTCCTGGACTGTGGGTATAGGCGGGCTCTTCGTCATCGCATCACCAGTGGCGTTCGTCTCCCCGGGTTCATCTTCACTGGGTCTGACCTTCCGCAGCTCCTCTTTAGTGGAAAGTTGTCGCCCAAACCGTAGAGACGGGGCATGAATCAAACGTTGGTGCTATCTTAACGAACTGGGTCGTTTGAAGAGTCGACCACAATACCGTGCATCGTTGTGGGTGGAGGCCTCGTGACGTCGTAAACTTTCTATAAGAGTAAACTGCTTCTGGCAAGTTGTGCAAGTGAACATCTTGGTGGTTGACAGAGTGTCGGATGAAACGACAAGGCCGCTATCCTCGTGGAGTGCCCTCTCATGGCGCAGTAAATTATCCTCCCGATTGAATGACCGTGCGCAGGTTATACAAGTATACCGTGCATCGTTGTGGGTGGAGGCCTCGTGACGTCGTAAACTGTCTATACGAGTAAACTGCTTCTGGCAAGTTGTGCAAGTTAACATCTTGGTGGTTGACAGTGTCTGATGAAACGGCCAGGTCGTTTCCCTTTGATAGCAAGCTAGCTGTTGATCTATTTTTAGCACACTCAGTTCAACTACCCCAAGTCGAGGACCGAGATGTATTGGTGTACGACTGAGCTGTATTGCGCGCGCGCGCGCGTGTGTGTGTGCGTGTATGTGTGGGCAGTGGGTTTTCCATCTGGGACCTTGTCAACATCCGAGTTTCCCAGTGGGTTCTCCCATCCGGGCACTGTGGTTTTACATCCGGGTCTTCATCTTACATCCGGGTTTTCCCTGTTTATGGTCACGTGACCGGAACCGGAAGTTGTAACAAGACAGGTGGGACCCACTTGCGTCTGTGTGTATGTGTGTGTACTTGCGTATGAGTGTACACGTGTGTGCGTGTTTGTGCGTGTGCGTGCATGTGCGTGTGTGTGTTTATGCGTTTGTGAGTATGTGTGTCTGTGATTGCGTGTGTGTGTGCGTGTGTGTATGTGTGTGTGTGTTTGCGTCTGTGTGTGTGTGCTTGCGTGTGCATTGCGTATGTGTATGTGTGCGTGTGTGTGTGTATTTGTGTGTATGAGTGTGCGTATGCATGTGTGTGTATGCATCTGTGTGTGTGTGTGTGCGTGCATATGCGTGCATGTGCGTGTGTATACGTGTGTGTGTATGCGCGTGTGTGTGGGTGAGTGCGTCTGTGTGTATGTGTGCGCGTGCATGTGCGTATGTGTTTATGCGTATGTGTGCGTGTGTGTGCGTCTGTGTGCACGTGTGTGCGTGTGTGTGTATGCGTGTGTGTTTGCATGCGTGTGTGTATGTATGTGTATGTGTATGCGTCTGTGTTTTTGTGTGTATGTGTGTCGCCGTATGAAGGCGCACGCTCCTGTGGTGCACCCGCACCCTGGCGTACCCTATGCCCGTCTTGTTACGCCCCTCGTGCCTGTGTGTATGTGTGTGTGTGTGTGCGTGCATGTACGTGTGCGTGTGTATGCGTGTTGTGTGTGCGTGTGTGTATACATGTCTGTGTGTTTGCGTCTGTGTGTGCGTGCGTGTGTGTGTGTGTGTGTGCTTGCGTGTACGCTTGTGTGTGTGTGTGAGTATGTGTGTGCGCGTGTGTGCGTGTGTTTGTGTGTGTATGCATGTGTGTGTATGCGTCTGTGTGTGCGTGTGTGTGTTCGTGTGTGTATGCATGTGTGCTTGCGTGGTTTTGTATGTGTGTGTGGGTGTATGCGTGTTTGTGTATGCGTGTGTATGCGTGTGTGTGCGTGTTTGTGTATGCGTGTGTATGCATGTATGTGTGTATGCCTCTTTGTGTGTGTGTGTGTGTGTGCTTGCGAGTGTACGCGTGTGTATGCGTGTGTGTATGCGTACGTGTGTATATGCGTCTGTGTGTGTGAGTGTGTGCGTGTGTGTATGCATGTGTGTGTATGCATGTGTGTGTGTATGCATGTGTGTGTGTGTGTGTGTGTGTGTGTGCGTGTGTGTGTATGCATGTGTGTGTGTATACGTCTGTGTGTACATCCGGGTTTCCCAGTGGATTTTTCCCGTCGTTCCACCGTCTTCCATCCGGATACTGTGGTTTTATATCCGGGTCCTCATCTTACATCCGGGTTTTTCCATGTTTACTGTCACGTGATCGGAATCGGGGCGCTCTATTGTAGATGTATTGATAATAAGAAGTTTGAGTATCTATGATGACCCATATTGAACGGAAGTGACCTTTGACCCATGCGCACCATTATTATCCGGTATTCTGGAAGAGCATTTGGACATCTGTTGACCTCAATAATTTGCATATGACCTCTGTGAGGTCACTTCCGCTTCCGTTCACGTGACCGGAACTGACCTTTGGCCCCTGCGCGAAATTTTTATCCGGTATTGTTTTGTCAGCGCGCGCAGGGGCCATACAAACAGACGCAAGTGGGTCCCACCTGTCTTGTGACAGCTTCCGGTTCCGGTCACGTGACCATAAACATGGAAAACTCGGATGTAAGATGAAGACCCGGATGTAAAACCACAGTACCCGGATGGGAGAACCCACTGGGAAACTCGGATGTTGACGAGGTCCCGGATGGAAAACCCACTGCCCACACATACACGCACACACACACGCGCGCGCGCGCGCAATACAGCTCAGTCGTACACCAATACATCTCGGTCCTCGACTTGGGGTAGTTGAACTGAGTGTGCTAAAAATAAATCAACAGCTAACTTGCTATAAAAGGGAAACGACCTGGCCGTTTCATCAGACACTGTCAACCACCAAGATGTTAACTTGCACAACTTGCCAGAAGCAGTTTACTCGTATAGACAGTTTACGACGTCACGAGGCCTCCACCCACAACGATGCACGGTATACTTGTATAACCTGCGCACGGTCATTCAATCGGGAGGATAATTTACTGCGCCATGAGAGGGCACTCCACGAGGATAACGGCCTGGTCGTTTCATCCGACACTCTGTCAACCACCAAGATGTTCACTTGCACAACTTGGCAGAAGCAGTTTACTCTTAAAGAAAGTTTACGACGTCACGAGGCCTCCACCCACAACGATGCACGGTATACTTGTATTATCTGCGCACGGTCATTCAATCGGGAGGATAATTTACTGCGCCATGAGAGGGCACTCCACGAGGGTGCGACGGTACAATGTAACGATTGTGGTCGACTCTTCAAACGACCCAGTTGGTTAAGACAGCACCAACGTTTGATTCATGCCCCGTCTCTACGGTTTGGGCGACAACTTTCCACTAAAGAGGAGCTGCGGAAGGTCAGACCCAGTGAAGATGAACCCGGGGAGACGAACGCCACTGGTGATGCGATGACGAAGAGCCCGCCTATACCCACAGTCCAGGAGGGCCTGGATATCCAGCCGGACCCCAGCGTTACGGTTTCGAGTCATACGCCTGACGACATCGAACATTTTCTGGAAGATGCAGTGGATGTTCCTAGCGATCTGTTACAGGACGCCCATCCAGTGAGTGACATCTATCGGCGCCATTGGCCCATGATACGGCATGGTTTCCACCGTCATCGCCCTATTCAAGATATCTACAATTTCCGACTGACCGATCTCGCCCGTCTATGCAGCTACATGGAAGCCATCTTCAATGACCAAGCTACGTCATTCAAATTCAATCTGGCGTTTGGTTATGTGCTGCAGCATAAGGAGACAGATCAAGTCAGATACTTCTACCCGAGCAGTAACATCTGGGTATTTGACCAACCGTTTACCATCATTAACCGGGCCTCGCTAGAGACGATGCTGGAGAAACTGGACACCGTGGATCCCTTGGAATGGGCCCAACAACAACGCCCCAACACCCAATGGTTCGTGGAGAGGGTGACCAATGTTACGTTTTTCGTGACCAAATTACGGAATCTTTCCATCGGATGAATGCATTCACTCGTGCACTGATGAATATCATAACATGCCGTACATACTCTATATGTCTACATGCTGATCGTTGACTTGAGCTCAGTAAACACTTGTACCTAATGTGACGGTGCGTTAAATAATAAAACATGGTGTTTGATATTTCAATTTGTTTTGCTGTGAACATACTAAACATACCCAGGGCGGCTCCCCCAGCCTGGGTATGATGTAACATTGGGGATAATAAACTGTATGAACATTGCTGAACTTGTTGTTATTCATGACAACCGCTATGCGATTGTATAATACAGAATATATATTGTATAATACAGGACATATATGATACAATACAGGACAGATATGGTATAATACAGCACAGATTTGATATAATACAGGACAGATACTGTATAATACAGCACAGAATTGGTATAATACAGAACATATATTGTATAATACAGGACAAATATGACACAATACAGGACAGATTTGGTATAATACAGGGCAGATATTGTATAACAGTGGACAGATATGGTATAATACAGCACATATTTGGTATGATGCGAGACAGATATGGTATAATACAGCAAAGATATGGTATAATGCACACCCCACAGGACGCAGGCGGATCAAGGATGGTCCCTCTCTACCCCAAATACCTTCCTTCACTGCCCCAAAATGTACACTTTCGCTACTACTCCTACTGTTGACGTCACAGATGACGCGAACATCCCTCAAATCGGGATGTACACCCCGAAAGCTACAAGATGACACCTCCCAGAACGCATTCGGACCAATAGTGGTCCATTTCTACCCAAATACCTTCCTTCACTGCCCCAAAATGTTCACTTTGGCTACTACTCGTACTGATGACGTCACCAATAACGTCACAGATGACGTGAACATCCCTCAAATCGGGATGTACACCCCAAGAGCTACAAAATGACACCTCCCAGGACGCATTCGGACCATGGATCGTCCATCTCGACACCAAATATCTTCCTGCACTGCTCCAAAATGGCCACTTTACTTACTACAACCAACTGCGCATGCGCAGTTTGATGCGACTTGCATTTAAAAACACTCCATTCTGACTCTACCCCACACAGGCTTCACTTTGACACCTTCGACGACCCATTCGGACCCATAGCGGTCCATCTCTACCCCAAACACACACCCATATACCCCCCAAAATGCTTGCTTTCTATACTACGGCCAGACTGCGCATGCGCAGAATATTGAAAACGGACGAACTATTAGTCCAGTCGGATGCTCCTCCACGAGAGCTTCAAAATAAGACCTCACACGAGATCATAGGATCAATAGGGGCTCACCTAGATCCCAAAACGTCCACCCAGTATGGGCCTATACCCCGATAGCCTGTATGGGGCTATATGAGCCTACCCAGGCCTCGGTCAACTTTTTCCAAAAATTTCACCGTTTCGCTCCGAAACCCTTCCCATCGTGTTCTAAATGACGAGACGTGAAAAACAAATCCAAACAGCCCATATCACAATGAACGTGTGTGAATTTCCCAGGTTGAACCTATACCCCCATATAGCCAGTATGGGACTATATGGACTATATGGTACTTTTCCAAAAATTTCACCGTTGCGCTCCGAGACCCTTCCCATCGTGTTCTAATTGACGAGACGTGAAAAACAAATCCAAGCAACCCATATCACAATGAACGTATGTGAATTTCCCAGGTTGAACCTATACCCCCATATAGCCAGCCTACAGGCCTATATACAGGCCTACCCGGTACTTTTCCCAAAAATTTCACCGATTCGCTCCGGGACCCCGCCCATTGTCATTTTCTTGGCGAGACGAGAAAAACGAGACCCCACAAGCCATAGTAAAGCCCACAAAAAAAATTGACCACCCCTCCCCCCATATAGCCAGTATGAGCCTATATACAGACCTCGGTGACTTTTCCCAAAAATTTCACCGATTCGCTCCGGGACCCTTCCCATTGTCATTTTCTCGGCGAGACGAGAAAAACGAGACCCCACAAGCCATAGTAAAGTCCACAAAAAAATTGACCACCCCTCCCCCCCATATAGCCAGTATGAGCCTATATACAGACCTCGGTGACTTTTCCCAAAAATTTCACCGATTCGCTCCGGGACCCCTCCCATTGTCTTTTTCTCGGCGAGACGAGAAAATCGAGACCCCACAACCCATAGTAAAGCCCACAAAATTTTGTGACCACCCCTCCCCCCATATAGCCAGTATGAGCCTATATACAGACCTCGGTGATTTTTGCCTTATGTTGTATATTGTACAAGTCCGAGTTCCGCTTTTTATATTTTCGGAAAAAAAATCCTTATTTTACATGCACCCACCCCATTGACTTGATAGGCAGACTCCGATAAGCCCGGGGACCGATATTAGCCCTTTTGGCTAGAGGTGATAGGGGTTTCCCCCTATTTTAGGGGTAAAGTCCGTGTTCCGCTTTTTATAGTTTCGGGGACAAATCCTAATTTTACATGCACCCACCCCATTGACTTGATAGGTAGGTGCCAATAAGCCCGGGGACCGATATTAGCCCTTTTGGCTAGGGTTGATAGGGGTTTTCCCCTATTTTAGGGGTAAAGTCCGTGTTCCGCTTTTTATATTTTCGGGGAAAAATCCTAATATTACATGCACCCACCCCATTGACTTGATAGGCAGGCCTCAATAAGCCTGGGGACCGATATTAGCCCTTATGGCTAGGGTTGATAGGTGTTTTCCCCTATTTTAGGGGTAAAGTCCGTGTTTCGCTTTTTATAGTTTCGGGAAAAAATCCTAATTTTACATACACCCACCCATGACTGGATGCCCCTTCACGAATGCTTCAATTTGATACCTCACTCGACCCAATCGGACCATGCAGCGTATTTGAAGTTTGGGGACTACTTTTTCTCCGCGGAAGCTTTTTCCCGCGACCGCATCACCGCCAGACCGCATCACCGCGGAAGAATACATGCCCAGGGGCCCTTTGTCAGAACTATAGTCACCCAGAGTTACTTCCCCCTAAATTGGAACTCTTCTGTGTTGGAGGCGGTTTTACCCCAACGATCACATGATCGTCACGTGATCAAGTTCCACCTCAAATTTTACCCGGGAAACAATTAATGAGGTCAACCTGAGTTTAAATGCTTAGACTATACTACTGGAGTCATGCCTCCAATTCCGGATAATTACTTTTTGGCCAGTCAAACCACAATTTCCAAACAGAGCTACGGCTCTTTCGTTCCTATAGTCCTTCCTTCAAAAACGTCTTGATAATAAGTAATTAATAATTCAATTTGGGACTATATACATTGTTCTCTCAATTTTGATTCATAATGTAAATTTTAATCCCATCTAACGTTTACGAAAATATTGACGTTTTTTCTACTTGGAAGGGCCAGAAATTATGTAATTGCGTATGAAATAATTATTTTCCAAATTGCGGCTCAGTCTTTCATGGGAAAATTGCATGAATACAAAATTAGGAAAAATGTTAGGTTACCGAAAATTGTACATACTCTTGGTATAATTTAATAAACGTTATATTCTTCAATCTTGGTTCATATCATGATTATTTCAGATGGCTACACGATGGATTACCTCACTTTTAATTGGTATGGAAGTCCACCAGTGATAACCGAGGAACTTATCATCTCCCAGTTCAAATTAAAAGAGACAACTTTCTCCGATTGCTCTAAAAGTTATGGAGGAGGCAAGTTTATAGATAAATATTTAGTCTACATCTCACTATGCATGACAATTTGCTTATATAGTCCATAATTCTCTCATTTTGTTCTGTTTCATTTGTGTTTCTCAGAGTATGCTTGGCTAATATCGCGGAAGATATATGTTTAGCTAACTTGTTTTTAAACTTCCTTCCTAATTTCATTCACCCGTCACAATATCAACAACTGCGGTTAAGTTGCCTGCTCTGCTAAATAGTAACCTTGAGTAAAACTTCTTCGTGTTTTCCTGCACAATCATGTAATCAAGTTTAACTGTTATATATATAGCGACGAAATGGCCCGCTGTGGTCATGTACGTGTTTTCCTGCACAATCATGTAATCAAGTTTAACTGTTATATATATAGCGATGAAATGGCCCGCTGTGGTCATGTAGGTCACAATGTTAGTCATATTTTTTTTACGAATAATGATCATTGATTTAATATTTTGAATATTACAATTTTGACACTAAAGGAAAGGATAAATGTTCAGTAAATTTCAGGCTTTATATGTGGAAATACAGTTATATCTCTTTAATGGTTTTCGTTGCCCTTGCCCAGTACCAAAAAACTTCTTGGCACTCCCATTTGCGAAAGCTGTCCAATCAGATATGAATCGTGATTGTACGCCAATACGTAGGGGAGACCGGGGCTGGTTGGACCAAGGGGTAGGTAGGAACTTTGCAAATATATCATAATATATTCGACTGGTGACATCAAATGTCATGTGGTAATTTGAGGTCAATCAGTGTGCATGCAGCCATTTTTAATTGCTTTGGATCCAACACATGTTCACATCAGAGGTCACCTTTCTTTATTTTTGCCCTTTTCAACTAAATATTTCACATCTCAAATAATTTCTTCTATAACATAAACTTCAAGACATTTTGAGGAACATTTGTTTGGAGAGATACAAGATAAGGATAATCTTTAAACAGGTGTTTTTGTTTGGACTGGTCAGCTTTTGTTATCTAAATTTGATCTTGATCAATATTTATGATGGGGCTAGTTGGAACACTGAAGCTGGGGTAAGTTGGAACATGATCCAACCAATTGCTATAAATTGCTAAATCATTAAATTGCTATATTTGCTTTAAATATTAGCAAAACCATTCGGGGATCACAGGGAGACACCAAAATGACAGGGGTTGACCACTTCACCGGTTTTCTGAAGAGGCATGGTAATATTTCCCTCTAACCTTAGGCGACATCATTTGGTCGAGCAGCAAGCTTTTTTTTAGATCTGGGTTATGCAAATTAAAGTTACCATTTGTCTTATTTAAACAAAACATTGGTTGGCTTCAGCTGTGCATTGATGCTTAGGGCATAACATGTAGTCCAACTTACCCCAAGGGTGAGTCAACCAGCCCCGTATATGGGGCAGGTTAGAACGTAAAAACAGTGTTTTGTTTTTAAACATACACGCTTTTTGGGCATTGTTTGAACTTAGTCCTGGTGGGTGGTAGATAGCACTATGGGTGTACTATCATATGCACATGTAACAATTCCAAGTTCACATAAAACTTTTGACCTAGTCACCTTTTTATAAAAAACGTTCCAACCAGCCCCGGTCTCCCCTACATGTGTATGCGTTGGAGATGAAACGATTTCCAAGAAGCAAACTGAATAGGGCTACTGCGAAATAAAAAATAATAAGATGCCAAAATATTAGTTTGTCTGTTACAGGAGAGTTCATTATAAACATTGGTGTTGAAAACTGAACATCGGTGGGGTGTAAAATCATGTTCCTCCTGGAAGTGTTATTATCCATATCAACGCACAGCTGCATGAAATTTATGAAAATTTTATTCAATATGATATTTATGCGACAAAATTGGATCGCAGATACGTCCAGCAAAGTAATACACAACGTCGGATAAGTGCTTTTTACCCCTCGGTCAAAATATGGTCGAAGGGTATTGTCGTCGTCATGTATGTCCGTCCGTCTGTCTTTCCGTCACAGATTTCTCGTTACCAAGATATCTTTAGAACGACTTGACCCAGAAACATCAAACCTGTTGTGCTCATTCATATCGTTCTGCCGCAGAACCTATCAAAATTGAGTGGTCTCGGTCTATATTTTTCAGAGTTATGCCCCTTCGTTATGGTCAGCATATGTTATAACATATATGTTACATCGTTACCGAGATATCTAGAGAACGACTCGTCTCAGGAACATAAAACGCGTTATGCACATCCATATCAATGTGCCCCAGAACCCTATTAAAATTGAGTTATCTTAGTGTACATTTATGGTTGCTTTTGCAACATAATCATTTTTATAATGATCTTTTTTAAAAAAAAATTAATTTTTGTTTTTCAGTTCATCAGTCAAGACTTTAGGTTAGGTTGGTCTGTCATCTCCAAGCATGCCAAGTAGTCGAGTTCATATTGAATGAATTAGGAATGGCAGCTGTCGGAGCATGTTTCACTGTTAAAATGTGTACTTTACAATTCATAGAATTCACCAATCAACCAATTACAACCTATTTCCAGACTACATGTATGTATGTAGCACCAAACAAGATTGGCTAGAGATGATTGTCGTAAGTTAGTCAAGCCTTAAAACAGTTGCCCCAGAGCCGAGGGGTTTTCAGATGCGCAGCTTCGTATTTTACCAATGGTGGCGCCTGCTTTGTCGTTTTTTTTTTGTTTTTTTTTGTAGGTCTTAGGTGGGAAAATTAAATAAAACTATTGGTTTTGACATTGTTTTATTTTTCAGGGGATTATATTTTCATCTTTAATAGCCTATAAGTTTACCTTTGATTCAGCTGATAAGTTTATGATGGTCATTTCCTTTAGTAGTTTTTCGAGTATGATTATGTGAATACAAATAAAACATTAAGCAGCGTATTGACGGAAATACTTTCTGCGTCGCTGAGAAGGTTCCGCACAACTGTACGTTATTTGTTTTGCCAATATACCTAGAGGTACTGCATATGGTGCAAGGTTGAACATCACCAGTAGGCTCCACTGCGTCTATAAATAAATGTTATCATTCGTCGTTATCTCTTGGGAAGGCTTCCATTGCTCATATACAGCGGAATCACTGACCGTTTCACACCGAGAATATTTTGCCATTTATCATACAGTCATAGTGCGCAGGACGTAATAGTTCCATGTCAGTAGTGTGAGAATGAGCGCTTTGCCTCACTGATCATGATCAGGGTGGGATCAGGGTGGAAAACGGTTTCAGATTGAAAAAAAAACGACCAGTCAGAATCATGTACAGGACCTCCCTGTTCGTGAAGAAGTGCCGCCATATTTAGTCACCGTGAATGTTTACTCCACAGAAAAGAATCTATCAACTCTATCTATCTATCTATCAAGATATTCATGAAGATATACCAAAATATATCAATATGTACGCTTAAAGACGGATGCGAATAAATGGACATAACTACATCAAAAGAAAAGATTCCCATTATACCATGTGTGAGTGGCAATGTTACACCGAGGAAAGAGGGTTCATTTATTGCACGTAAACGCTCATGAGTGCTCATATCTGCACATGGTACTAATGGGCGATCTCTATTTTATTTCCCACTAGAGGGCTGTACTTCGTTTGTTCGTAAACTGAAATTCGCGTAAACTCTCATGAGTTCTCATTTACTGCGCATGAGCGCTCATGAGCTCAGTAAATCAGCGCACATTTATATATCGAAGTAGGAATTTGCCGATTTGTTTGTTTGTTTGTTTGTTTCTTTCTTTTTGTTTATTGATTTATGTATTTATTTATTTACTGAGATACAGAACCAACAGACACAAGGTCCAGTAACAGGTTCCATAAAAATTTGTAGTGCAGTTAATAAAAGTACAGTACATTGTGCAGTGTTATACTTAATGAACAATTGATTTAAAATGTAACAATGAATATAAATTATAGGTATACCCAAGTTGTCTTTGTCAGACGGTACTACTTTTGAGTACGGTATTGTGTGTACTCCTGGGCCATGGAGCCTACGAAGACAGATTGTGATTGAGGTGGTGAAGGGGATCATTATTCACAATTAAAGAACCGGTACTCGGATGAAGCCAACATTTATAGTTACCGTAGCCAATTTGGAAGGAATTAATTTGTTAGCTGCTATCCAATCGTTACTGTCCATTTTTATTTTGTAGGAGGGGGAAACTTCACGTGCTTGAGAGCGGATCTACGATTGGATAGAGACACGGGATATTACATCCTCCAGATTTACGTTCCCAGCATGCTTATCGTCATTCTGTCGTGGGTCTCGTTCTGGCTCAACGTGGACGCAATCCCCGCGAGAATCTCGTTGGGGGTGCTGACCATATTGACGTTAACTACCCAGAGTTCCAGCCTTCAAGCATCTTTACCCCGGGTATCATATGCCAAAGCTTTGGACGTCTGGATGGCTTTGTGCCTGTGTTTTGTTTTTGCTGCCTTGCTAGAATTCGCCTTTGTAAATGTTCTTAGCCGGCACTCCGAAGTTATAGGAGGATCAGGAAACGATAAAATGGTGAGTTGTAAAAAATATAATTGTTTAGCAACTCGTGTTGTTGCAATAAAAGC
Organism: Hanleya hanleyi; assembly: GCA_036873755.1. Lineage (NCBI taxonomy): Eukaryota > Metazoa > Mollusca > Polyplacophora > Lepidopleurida > Hanleyidae > Hanleya > Hanleya hanleyi. Next base: position 15,567 of record JAVTVY010019141.1, read on the forward strand.
TTGTATTGTTTCCAATACAATTGTTAGAAGAGCACAGACATTGTTAAACTATTTCACACATAAATGTGTTGCATATAACACGACCTTAGCAGAAAAACTGCAAGTAGCTAGTTTGGGTTGAGAATGATAAAGGCATTTTTTGTTATTTACGATATAATTGTTTCAGTTATTACCGATTTTATCACATGTGTTCACGAATATAACACATAAATGCAGATATCGATCAATTCCTTTCCATCAAAGAGGGATCAAAATTGGAAAACGCAATTCGCAGAATAAATTGACCCAAAAACGAGACACGTTATACAGAAGCCATCGTTTGCATATTCGGATTATGTTGATGCAATTTAGGAAGTGAACCAATCAAATCTCCATTTATTTTCAGCGTTATACTTTATCCTAGGAATAATTAGGATATCTGAGCACTTAATGAACTGTTGTTTCTTCTGATACTTATCGCGTACGTTATTCGAACCCGAAAACACCGTGTTTATGGCGGAGTAATAAATCGGCAGTGTAATCTGTGTTGTATGAGTGGTGTAGTAACCGTAAATTGATTCGTATCCGGAGCGGCGTAACTGTGCAGCCTTGTACGTACGTCAGGTAGGTATGCTAAAGGGGAAATCTAATACAACTCCCCGCGTAGGCCAGACGATGCGCTAATCGGTGCACCCAAGGTGTAGGCAACGTCGCGGGCCTGGCGGTGTGCTTATTGGCTGGATCCAGAAGAACCATACAGAGTGACGGATCGCAAATCCAGGTCTTCGGGAGACGAATTCATACTCTGGACATTTCACGACAAGTCGACCACATGGTAACTAGCTGTAGATTTAAAAGCCCATACCCCAGAAGAACGCTGATTAACAATCAACCTAATGCGACCAGTCGGTGACCGTCGTTCTCTGTGCACGCGCATGAACCGAGTCAGCCGGTACCAGAGACAGCCCAGATTGTACACCCATCAGCTCCCGTACAGCCGGCATCTATGTAGTTCATACATCCAGCACCCATTAATAGAGCCAGCCTTGAAATACTTTCATAAACAAACGAATCAGGTGATGGTGCTGAAATTCTGGCCCTTAACACATTGCCCTGCGACTACGATGGTCTTTACATCAAAAGAATGTCAACTTCGTGATCAAGATTAAATCGCTGGACAAGGATTGGTTCCGTACAGAGATCGATTGAACAACGTTGATGCTGCAAACGCCAAAAATAAGCTGAGCAGATGCATAAACCGAAGTGATTTTTCAACAGAAATACGCCATCTAACGAATAATAACAAATAATAAAAATCGCGATATGCCGCAGCTAGTCGAACGACACGTAAGTGAACGCATCGATAATGTACTGAACGATCTAAGCCCATCAAGTGACGCCAAGGAAAACGGCGACTATTTTCTCAAGATCAAGTTATTCGAGTGCGCATCTCGTAGATAGACTGCGATTGGTTAAAACACCACAAAATACGGATATAGCTTATGGAACTTTCTTCTAACAGTTTCAGCTCCCCACGACGTCTTTTCACACGCTGATGGATCGCTTACCGCCATCTTAAATGGATGCTTCAATATACTTGATTGGCCCATAGGCGGTGGACATGACTGTGTGTCTTGACTGTACTTTGACGAATACGTCTGAGCATTTTATCGCGACGGTAGAAGGTTATGTGGCAGGACGAACAATTACTCGCGCTCATCGATTGCGCCAGACTTCGATGTATCACATACGACGTAATACACTCACTCAATTAAAATTCTCCTTTTTACTCAATCATTCCCTTAAATCTTCTTGTTCACTGGAGCAATCACTCAGTCAAAGTGTTCACCACCGCTCACTCTCTCCCTCGCTCTCTATTGTCCGCGACGTTGCCCATTTTCGCTTTACCAATCAGCGGACCGCCTGGCCCAATTTTGTGGGGTTCGACCGTATCACCCAGTTATTGCATTCTTGGACGCTCGGCCGATTTCGTCGAAGTTATCTGATCTCGCGCATTAGGGACTTCCGTGATCCTCCGGACATGTGGCACAGCACATACTATATAGGATGTGTGTCCGGTACAATAGTCCTCGTTGTATTTCTCCCGTATTATCAGATAACATATATATCTAAATTGATTGAATATTTCCTAGATTCATCCCCCAAATTATCTTGTCTAATTTGAGGTGTTTCTCGATATGCGTTGCTCGGAGTTTGGGCGTGAAACTCTGCTCGAAAGAAGTTTCAACATGAATGCCATTATGAATTCTTACCAGTGCGGGTCGAGTCCCTATATCCTACTTATAGTACGAGACCGTTCTGAGTGTTAATTACCGTAGACGTTCCTGTATGACGACCCATTACCTTCATTGATTCTTTCCCAAAACACAGATAGAATAATGTAATACATCACCTTGACCTTTGAATTTGACAGTCGACGCTTGGCCACAGACGGACGTGTGTCATTTCCGGCAGTGACGTCTGACGTCATTTGCCGAAAAGTCAACTCCACCATACTGAAATCTACACATGCATGATGGCCGAGAAGGGACATCGCTGTATTTTGTTATGACTCTGGATCGACACACGAAGGCAGGATGCGAAGTTGCGAAGGCAGGATGCGAAGTGGCGAAGCCAGGATGCGAAGAACGAAGGCAGGATGACTTCGCATCCTGCCTTCGCATCCTGACTTCGCGCTTCGCTTCTAGTCTTTGCAATGTGACTTCGCGCTTCGCATCCTGACTTCGCATCCTGCCTGCGTGTGTCGGTCCAGATTCATAACACAATACAGCGATGTCCCTTCTCGGCCATCATACAGATGCTTTACGACAGCTTGGACTAGCTCCTTCCATCGCATGTTTGTTAGCTGTGTAAAATTTGACCCACGCGCTCCATTCATAAATGCGAACTGGGTAAAAACGACTGACGTGACTCAGTCTACTACTGGTATGGAAATTAGTTCAGGATAAAAGATCACGAAAGAAATGCGTGCAGTTGGATTTAAAACTACTTATAGTTTTCTAATTATAAGCATTGACTGTGCAAACGTTTACAGAACGGGTTTTAAGTTCAGACTCAAATGAACGTAAACAAATAATCAGTCAGTCCTATAAAATCATGAATCTCACCGTGACAGAATCACCGTTTGGAAGATACTTGCGCAGACTTTCCACGTTTATCGCTTAGCTACTGCTGTCAAGTTTCAAATAAAGTATAATATCCTCCGAAATATTGCATATTTTTCGTTATATTATCTTCGAAAATGTCCGTGAAGAAATCACAGTGAAAGTCCTCCGTTTTTGACTAGTGTTGCTTGTCTAATTGGATTTTTGGCTCTGTTTCTGTATGCCATCCCACTAACATATAGTACCCAGGGATGATGCTTTTTTTTTCTTCGTGAGAAAAAAAGAGTGATTGAGTAGTCATCATGCACACAGGTTAAATCTAGTCCCTGACGGAATCACAAAAAAAACTTGTGAAGGAATCACGAGTGCGCATGCATTTAAATTTCTCTAGAAATAAGGTTTAATAATGACACATTTTCTCCAAAAAATATTCCCAGGATTAGTTTAAAATTTTAATTATAAAATTAAGACTCTGAACTGTTATCTTTGCTACCGATTTTTTTAAATGGTATGCCTTTCATTAAAAATGTAACTTTTCTTCCTGGAGAATTTCGAATTTTCCGAGTTGATCAGGTTTAAAAATTGCTGAGAAAAGAAAATCACGCTTAACACACGTCTTAGGTGTTATTGATACCGGTATGTTCCCTGAGATCATAGGAAGCGAAAAGGAAAAAACAGCTTGCTAATATGTGGCCTATGAAATGTCAATGTGGTGTATATTTTCTGCAAAAAAGGGCCGCGATTTTTGGTGACGGGCGCGTTTACGTGTAAAATGAAATGAATGAAATAATTTAATACACACTGTTATAAATTACCGTTATTTCACAGTAAATGTATGTTGGCGTTTACAGTACATTCAATTGGAAACACGTTAATCTGTAAATTGAACTGTGATATTTAAGATGACATCAACTGCAATGGGTAAACTGCGCACACACGTAACATAAAATTCCTGTTTTCTCTGAAAGGAGGTTGATATCTTTGCACACGAAACGCTCAGTTGCAGGAAACATCCGACACCTGCGTTGTACGATACAACATTCAGAGCATTATCACCCCGGAGATTCAGTTCTCCATCCCTTGTGTGCTTTGGCATAACATTCCATCCCGTGGAGCATGTTTTCCATCCTGTGGAGCAAAACAGTACACTTTTTCGGCCTCTCCAGACAAAGTGCAAGATACTGATGAACGGGGACGGAGGAAGGTTGATAATCATGTTGCCTATCAGGGACCTATTTAATCTTAGAAGCGATGTGATCACAATTCCCTCTCTGTCAAGATCCCGTTTTCCGTAAATAAGCTACACAGTTAGAGCTGTTGTGGGTATTTTGACAGGCAAGCTCGCATTATCCACGATTGGAGTCATTTTTATCACATGGTCCGTCCATTTTCAATGAAATATTCTGCCAAGGTTACTAGTATACACATCTGCTGTTGTAAAGTCAGTTAAACTGACTAGAGAACCGTTGACGAACTCAGCTGAACTAATTGTATTGTGGTAGTCCATACCACGGTGCACGACAAGCCATCCCTTGAAGAAAAACAGATAGATTCTTCTAAATTTGTGAAATACGCTGCATCACAAATGCCGAAACATGCTGGTCAAGCAAGTGAACGGTGTCCTTTACCGACGAAACATTACAAATGGTTATATTGTTGAATTTTTAATATAAAATGAAGCTTTGAATAAATCCGTCATTTGTTCCGTGACAGTATTAGGTGAAGAACAAAAGTATTCTGATATTTGGTGAACACCCTTAAAACAGTAGTGCAGTAGCTCGGTTTTTATTTCATTTTATGCTCTTTTTTTTATTAAAAAAAAGTGAAATCAAGAAAGAATAGGTGTGCTCCCAACCCAGAATATTAATTTTCCAACACTATTTCAACAGTTAGCCATCCGTCATAAAATTTATTATAAAACCTGATACCGTAATTGTTCATCCTGATTGGTAGTATGATATTCTGTAATTCCCCATATATTACATGCATAGCACAAGAACTATTACATGTTCTGCAGTAACTAACTGTCTAGAGGCGATGTCACACGATCTCGAGGTAATAGCGCACGGTCTCGTGGCGATAGCGCACGGTCTCAAGGCAATAGTGCACCATCCTGAGCGCAGTTGTCCCCCGTTAGCGCACGGCGAAACACTGTTGCTAAGGACACAGTTCGCTCTTCAACATTTGACAGCTGAATGAGTTTCGGCAACTTCAGTGGGAAGTTCTGGGATTACTGTGCCCCAAATCTTCTTGATACGACCAACATTGTGTAAGAAAAAAAATTGTTACGGTACTCATTAACTGGTTTGATGATCAAAGCTGAAGACATGCACAAACCAGTCTGTAAACCTTGAATAATCGAATCTAAGGTTCGGTATCGCAAATTATTGATCTACGGTATTCATGTCGATGTCATATTTTTGACTGTTACCGGACGTGGATCATAGGTTTGCAAAGTCCTTCCTCTGTTATCTTTCGTAATATAGAAACATTCGATATGGACATCGTAATAAAACACTCGTTGAATACTGCCTGTCTCGAGCTGAAAATCCTGATGTCACACCCCACAGCGCACAAAGTAACGAGTGCGTTGACCCGAGAAACTAGAAAAAATCATGATGGGTCTACGGTAACGTCCGCAATTTATGTTATGTCATTGTGTATTAACAATACAAATAATATTCCTAGTTCGGCCTGTTGGTGGTTGATCGGGCCAAAACAATCCACTAGCATGACTGCCCGGTTATTGGACAGGCCCTATTATTGGACACCTAGATGCAGTTGGGCTATTTTCTGGGAATATTACACGACAACTGTAATACAAATTTAATTTTACAGTTGACTTACAAAGACATGCTAATATTCTTGGAGGTTTACTAAAGACTGTGGGACAAACAATTTGACAGTAAGTTGATTAGTTTCAAATAAACTCACCACTGAAAAAGTGTCCAATAACTGGGAGCAAACTTGCATTTTCATACCGTGGATGGTCCCTGCGTTTCAACTATTCTCAGTCTCTCTCCGTATTTTTTCTTCAATATTTTTTTTATGACGATTTATGACTAAAGATGTAGTCTCTAATTCAGTGTTACTTTCTTGGCCATACGTGGTTGCATGGCCGACGTGCAGACTCTTATTCATAAAAAGTGTCCAATAACCGGGCAGTCATGCTAGTGGATGAAATGCTGAAGTCATTTCGTTTTCAATTCTTCAACATCGAAATTCAGGAATCGCAATAGCAATGAAATCTATTCTTTCAAGTTTTTCTTGCTCCAAGGGATGGTTTGTCGTGCTCCGTGGTATGGACTACCGCAATACAATTACTTCAGCTGAGTTCATCAGCGGTTCTCTAGTCAGTTTAACTGGCTTCACAACAACAGATATGTATACTAGTAACATTGGCAGTATATTTCATTGAAAACGGACGGACCATGTGATAAAAATGACTCCAATCGGGGGTATAATGAGGGCTTGTCTGTCAAAATACCCACAACAGCTCTAACTGTGTAGCTTATTGACCGAAAACGGGATCTTGACAGGGAGGGAATTGTGATCACAACTTTTCTATGATTAAATAGGCCCCTGATAGGCTACATGATTATCAACCTACCTCCGCCCCCGTTCATTGGTATCTTGCACTCTGTCCGGAGAGGCCGAAAATCGTGTACTTTCGGCCATGTTTTGCTCCACAGGATGGAAAACATGCTCCACGGGATGGAATGTCATGCCAAAGCACACAAGGGATGGATAACTGAATCTCCGCGGTGATTATGAGAACACGTGCTGGGACGGACGCAGCGGCTAACTTTAATTTTCGGTCTATATTACGGTTTGGTTTTGGTTTTATCCATCTTCACATTTCAAGTTAAATACTACACTAACGTTCCGTCATTTAGTGTTCGACTTGGATATGCGAAGATGGGGTTTTTTTCTGAGTTATGTCCCACGATTCGTGTAATAATTGCACAGATTCGTTCGTGATTATTTACGAAACTTGTGGTGATAGCATTTGTAAACACGAAGAGCTGAAATACGCGAAAGAGCAATGGCCATTTCGGCCTTTCGGGGACATACGTTGCCGTGGACCCGATAATTGTAGACAATAGTGCCTTCAATTGTATAGTTTAAAGAATGTTAAAAAGCGGTAATTGTAAATTACAGGGCAACCCAAATTTTACAGTTGAATGCCTGTCAATAAACGGTAATTATAAAATACGGTGCAACATTTTACAGTTCAAAGCCTGTTAAAAAACGGTAATTGTAAAATACGGGGCAACGTAATTTTACAGTTGAATGTACTGGCACCTTTTCTGCCAGTAAATTTAACTGTGAATTTAAGGTGTGATCTGTAACAGTGCAGGCCTAACTGAAGAAAATATGAGCCTTCGATCTTCGACCTTTAGCCCATGACCTTTGACCCGGGCCGCGGACGCCTTCCCTGAATAATTAGTTCTCTATCCCATGGTAGACGCGCTGTATACCAACAGGTTTTGTACAGATGCGTCATTCTGTATAATATTTTCTTTCCTTTGAAGTTGTTATCCATAAAATAGCCTTTTATTGTAATGTGTGTGTATATACTGTATTATACATGAATCACAAACCTGAAATTATCAGTATTTGTTTCACGTGATTATATCTGATCGTATATGTGTTTTTATATTCTTTTCTTTTATTTCCAGGCAAATGATAATAAAGGTCAGAACGTCATTATGAAATCGGTCGGAAAAAAGAAAGCTCTTCTACTGGACAAAGTATCTCGTTTCGCCTTTCCACTCGTGTTTGGAATACTAAACCTTATTTACTGGACGTATTACTTAGTTATGTAAACTTAAGTTTTATCCGATATGAGAGAATGCAAATTCTAGGTTTCCTGCTAATCGCAACTCGAATCAACCGAGGAGACATATGATATAAACTAAGCATATTTTTTTAACCGTTCGGAGACCCTACTCTAAGTATTGCGAGATATGCACCGTTTATTTGAGACTCGGGGCAAGTGAGCTAGGTTAGGTGACTTTCATTAAGAGTAGCATGGACCTCCCAGCATCCGTTATTACCCTGTGTGAATAATTGTACATGATATGTGTTTTGACAGTTGATTTATTTACCAATGGGGGTTAGGTTTCTCGAGAATCGTATACAAGCAAGACAGAATCTACTGGCTGTTATTTTATGGATAATGTGCTTCATCACAATCTGTCAGCACTTTCCAGTCAACCGAAACGGTGAAATCAGCTGCAAGAGGATGTCAATTCTTCATGTATGAAGTTACATTTATCTTGGTTACAACAGTACCTCCTCATAGCTGAGCTGGGACACTTCATGGTCACGCCATAAGGCACTCGCAGCCGGATCATTTATTTATTACATATTCTAGAAAAATAAAGAAATAAAAAACACTATGGAGCATCAGATATACCTATGCCGTATTATCGCACAATAAATGGCGGATTCCGTATGTTTATGTGTTTATGAATTATAGCCACAGTTTCAGTGTTATGCCCATATATCTTCGTCATGATGCAGATGCGGTTAAGGAGCGGTACCTTATAACAAGAAATGGTTTTTGAAAAGGGCAACTATCGCCCCATCCTCGCGAGCCAGTGTATCGATCGCGCTCTCTGCGAGGATTTAGGATTTACCTGGGCTTGTGAAGATGCTATCGCCCGACGACGGAGCAATAATAATCCCATTCATGTATGTATAAGCATTCCACAGTTTATTATTATGATGCAGCCTATAAGGGAGAGAACTTTGGCAGCTCAAATGTGGTAATATTACGAGAATTTAAAAAAAAAAATCAGTCAATTTGCATTGTTTCATTCTGGAATATATATGATTTCGATAAGTGAAAAATGAATTCTTCGATTTTAAGGCATCTTGGCATTTCGTAGTCCAGCACTCATTATATTCTGAAGCAAGAAGAAAAACAATATTCGAATTAGAATGGGATTAAAAGAGCACTGCAGTGTTTGCGGGGTTGTTTATGGGGGAGGATGGGGGGGGGGGGAGGAGCATGGTGTAACATACTGGTGGATCTAATACGGCTACAGTTGACTATTGCAATAAAGAACAGCAAATGGTAACTGATAGCGAATAGCAAATTTGATCAATCTGATTAAAACCAGATGTTAAAAAAAACCTCTCCCCATCTTAAATATCGTTGATTTACATGAGCGACAAGTAAACCTGGGGAGTGTTTTCGTGTATATCTGGTTTTAATCATATTGGAGCAAATTTCATATGCAATTTACCAGTGTGTATATAGCCGATTGCTGAATTGATATCAGTCATTCAATTGATCCTCTTTTGCATCAGATCATCAGAACAATAATATTTGATTTAGAAAAGTGGATATTCTGGCTTCTTAATCTAATTAACCTCGAACATGTGCTTACTTTCTGCAATGAACATGCTCAGATTTGTTCTTTCCTTCTTTTACGCTATTAGTGATAAATGATCATGAAACTCGTTTTTGCGCTCTCGCCCAAACAAAATTATTAAGACGCAACCTTCCAGAGTTTTATAGTAAACGGCATCATGTCTGCAGCGTGATAGAAGTGGCATCGCCGAAGGCTCAACCAGAGACACCACCGCAATTTCTGTGTAGCAAAGGATATGTGACGTTAGTATGGGAAAAACTGATTTTGTTTTGTTTCAATCCAAAACCTGTCAAATCAGTTTTTTCTTGAAGATTATATACTGAAATAACCGCCAAACAAAATGCGATGATCGATGTATAACAATGAACTTCAGAATGTGCTCCCTGCATGACCTGTTTTGGTATTTTGGTGGAATTTATAGGGAGGATTTTCTCTCATAGCAAAAATATGACATCTTAAACAAAACCATCTTTTGGATCTGTCAAATAATCAAACTTGCCAATATATTGTATGAAAATATACTTTTAATTTAAGGTGCTATACTAGAGAATGTCATCCCTATAGATGAGAGAAAGCACATTGTGATCAATCATTTCTCTATGTTTATACAATCGAACATGGCACTTTTTCAAGGCTATGTGAACAGAGCAAATTGATTGGCAGGCTTTGGAATGAAAAAAAAGAAGATGTATTATCATCACACCGAAGGGAGTTTTTAAGGGGGAAGGGCGAGTTTTACTGTCGAAACAAGGTGCTATGATCTACAGTGATTCTTGGAACACCTCATATTTGATACCGGTACATAAAATCTCGTACATTTCTACCGCTGGGTTATTTTAATTTTGGTTGTCGATTTTGGATGTTAGCTCTATTGTTTTGAGGCACAATGTCGCTTCAACCTGAGATCGAACATGTCGAAGCCCAAACCTCGTAGCCGATTGACGGAAACAGCTGATTGCCCGGGCCTGTTGGTTGGGAAACACCTCGACATATTTTTCCCCAAAAAATATATATATGATTAGCTAGCGAAGCCGAAGTTAAGGAAGGAACAAGTGAGGAGGTACACTGTAACTCCGAGAACAACAATTTTTCCTTAATGTGTGTTGAAGTTTGGACGAAGGCGTTTGGTGGTATAACTGTATCACACCGGTTTCTGGAATAATGGTTTGTAATGCTGAATACAAAGACCAAGCAAAGGCTATAGGTGAGAGATGCATACATCCTCCATTATGCAGGTTGGTCTACTTCGTACAATATCAGGCGAACCATGCCAAGGGATGAGGCGTATACCACCTGTCTTCGCTATTCAAGGTAAAGAAACCCCCATGTATTGACAATATGTCATCACTCTGAAAGTTGATTGAGGTAATTGTTTATACAGTTGAGGGTGCCTTGTCTCCTCAACAAAATGGAAATCCTCAAGTATATTGAGGAATTACCTAGAATTGAACGCTCTGGTTAGTTTCATTATAATCGTTTCTTGTGCAGTGACAATTTATGTTATCCCCAAACGTCAAATTGAACGAATCATGAAATTATATAGCATATAGACTTTCATGGTGTGGTTTAGAAACCAGATAAGAACCCACTCACTTACTTGCCGTCTGTACATACGCTGAGCTGTATATTGTTCACTTTTATTCTATGCTAAGATGTACTCACCGTAATACATTCCAACCTGAAATTTTGCTTGTGTATGTACATCCATCTGTGAATTTGCCCGTCTTTGAGACTGGAGTTAAAAGCAGTTAGTAGTGGAAATATGAACGTTCTAAGTCACATGTGCAAGGGCAAGGAAGGAAGGAGCAGTGATGTCTTTAAGCAGTCTGAGCGCCGCCAGATGGCCAATAGCGCGCCACCAGTTCACCACCAGAGCGCCGCACAGCGTCATCTTTACGACCAACCAGAGAGTGAGTAGGATTTAAAGTCGTTTTCAACAATTTTTCATTCATATCACGACGGTGCCTACATGTGCCAGGACACGAGAGCGCCCACAGTTATACTATCATCCTGGACACTGATCAGCCTAACCTGTACAGCACCCGGTCATCCATCTAAGTATAAATCGGGTAAAATTTCGCTTAACTATACGACCTATCAGAATCAAGTACGAAGCTGCAATGATTGATATATTTATAATTTGTGAATAATTTGATCACTTGATACGTAAAATCTACTGACACTTATAATTCAGAAAAAGGGAAACCCTCTGAAAGTTCGCAATCCACAGATGTTCAAGGACTCGACCAAACAGAATTCCGTATACGATCATCGTGTTTTAGCACGCACATGACAGAACAACATTTAGAGAATATGTTAACCAACGCTCTAATTTCACTCTACTCGTCATAATAATGTAGACGTACCGGTATACAATCATGTGTTTCTTTGGACGCCTTTGATTTTGATTTTGGAAAACTACTTTACACTTGCGCGACATAGCTGTATCATATTAAAGCTATGTTATGAAAGTATTTCAAGACAAAGACAATTAATAAAGCATATTAATGACGTAACAATGACGTCTTCAAACCAGAAGTTAGGTTGTATTTAACATAGAAAATAATTGTGTGACCTCTAACCATAACCAGTATGGATATAGGAAAAATAAAGCATTTGTAATGCTGGTGTACTATGAGAAACAGTAATAGAAAGGCGACAAATCTCTTATTATTGAGACTGAGACTGATGATGTCACGCGATGTGACGTCACGGATGACGTCACCTCCGGATCAAAGGTCACTTCCGGTGCGGGAGAATTCCCGGGGGTCACATGATGGGTTGGGTGAATGTAAAATTAGGATTTTTCCTGGAACCTTAAAAAGCGGAAAAACTGGGGAAATCCCATTCAAATGGGGCTAGATGGACCTGTTATGGACGTATGGGATCGGGGTGGGAATCCACGTGAAGTGAACCTCGTGGCCGATCAAGTCATGGGTGGTTGTATGTAAAACTAGGATTTGCTTTGAAAATATAAAATCCGGAAACACGGACTTTAACCCTAAAATAAGGAAAATCCCTATTAAATGAGTCTAGGTACGGTAATAGAGGTCCCCCAGCGGATCGTGGCTTGCCGCGAGGTGCAGGTTGGGTTAGCGGGGGTATGTACAATTAGGATTCGTACCGGAAATATAAAAAGCGGAACACGGACTTTACACCTAAACCAATAACACAGGGAAGTGTGTATGGGGCCATCTACAGCAATGTATGTAGAATTAGGATTTGTCCCGGAAATATAAAAAAGCGGAACACGGACTTTTTACCCCCAAGTTCGGAAAAGACGGACTCTGTTATAAGAATAATCAAATTTGCCCTACAACTATGTGATTGGGTTTTTTCTGGTTCGCTGACTCTTCTTGCTGGCTGATTAGTCGTTTAGACCGGAAAAGACCTCTGGAAGTTAATGATATGCATCGGTCAATTAACATAGTCCTATGGTAGGGATATGCGAGCAGCTATACATATATAGTAGACAAAGCGCAGCGTCGCTCAGGTGCGCCATTGAAACATGTCTACCCCTATACACTAACCGATATGGGGCGACTCGTGGACCCTGGAGTGTATCCAGAACTCATGAGCTCGGGCATACTGGTGATGTGGGTTGATCTACCATGGAAGAGTTACCTCAGCTTATGTGTGATGGAGGAGGAGGAGGAGGAGGAGGAGGAGGAGGCGGAGAAGAGGAAGGAGGAGGAATGGATTTGAGTGAGTGAGTGAGGTCGTTTGTAAACCATTAGCCTCAGTCTGTAGCCACGCTCTGACCGGGTACTATGTCGAGTACATGTACTTTCTGTCAGAGAACCTTCTCTCGTTGCGACAATATGCTCTACCTATTCAATGCAAACTCAACCAAGAGACCACTGATTCCCGCTATAGTTCCGCCAAGTGGAGTAAAGCATCCTTATACCATGACGGTCAGCGGCACTCTGGATGTGGCAAGACGTCCTGGGTGATGAAATTCTTAGAGGTAGGGCCCATCAGCTATATCCGTATAGTTTGGTGCTACAGCCAGTGGCAGCCCGCCGACGAAAGTACAAGGTTACAGAATGTGAGCTTCGTCCCAGGGATTCCTCACGATATCGATCAAGCGTCTTTCTTCGACCCGAACAGACCAAGGTGGTAGTTCGAGATGATCTGATGAGTGCGGCCAAGAACAATTCACACGTTTCCGACTTGTTTACCAAAGGATCCCATCATCGGATTCTGTCCGTCATCTATTTGATCCAGGATCTCTTTTCTCAAGGGAAGGCTCCAGAGATATTGCCCTAACCGCCAATACCTCGTGGTGTTCTCCAATACCATCGACAGAGCACAAATCCATGTGTTTGGTAGTCGAATTTATCCTCAGAACATCTACCATTTCATGCAAGCGTTTCAAGCCGCGACAGGTCGTCCGTACGGCTACCTGATCGTAAACTTAAAAGCTCATACCTCCGAAGATAGCCGATTGACGACCCACCTGTTACCTGGAGAGGGGTCACCGTAACGAATCTGCGATCTTCATACCATCCACCGAGTCCACTCCGGGCAGCGCTCGTTCAGCGGCAGCAACCTGTCCCCTTCATACCACCAGTCCCGGAATATCACCCAACCGTGAAGGACCAACCCAAACCCGTACAAGAGAATGAAGACAACGTGAACTCGAGGCTATGGAAGGATGTGATCAAAGAAAGCATGGACGCCCAGATAGATGAGACGTTGGAGGCCACAGAAAACAAGTTTAACCACAAAGGGCATTCGAATGAGGAAGCCGCGATTTTAGCCCATAACACATTGGTGCCCAGACTACGACGTGCTTTACGTCAGCAGTATATCGACCTCGTGGCCCATATGAAATTGCTGGACAAGGACTCCAGGCATGAGCTTGATAGCGGCGTATACCATAGCAATCGCACAAAAGAAATGTTTGAACGCGTTATTAGTAAATTTGTGCAATTTTATACCTTTGCCGGGCGATTCAAATTCCAACCTGACTGTCCATTCAACCCGGCACAGTGAGATGATGGGCCGCTTCTTCCTCGATTCTGACTGGGCAGCTGATTAATGTGTGACTTCTCTTGCAGGAGGCGTGTCGCGTTTTGGCGTGTTGACGACGGGAATATATAGAGTGACAATTGTAGAATATGCTGATGTACTTTGTTTGGAGGCAAACCGTTTATTTCTCGTTTCACCCAAAGTGCGTTTCAGACCTTGGTGTATTTTTATATAAAGCATGGGGTTATATATAGAGCCCTCATATTTCGACACTTCCGTAATACCACCGTCCACACCCCCCAAAACTCTTGTTTTGAGGGTCTGTAGTTCCTCTGCACCCAGAATGAACGTTAATGTCATAATACAAGCATTTACTCCGTCATTCAATAATTAGTTCGTCCATCAGAGAATTCCAGCGTCCATAATCCAAGTATCTAATTCATATAACAGCCATGGCACCAAATTCAAATTCATAGTATACATAAACATATGCTAATTTCTTGTAAGAGAGAAGCGGTCAACAATTTTCAATGATGCCAGTATGACATCATGTTGTTACAAGAGTATCAAATCCGTATCGCTGATCAGTATTCTTTATATATTTATGATTTTCGTTGTAAAATCGTTATCAGAAAATGATGTAAGTCACGCTATGATTGTGGCTGTTCATATGAAACACATGAGGATATTGAAGTACATAAGTTCCCGGACAAGCGGAATTAGATACAAGTTAAGAAACGTAACCCCATAGATCTTGCACGCTACGCTCGTATTTGCTATCCGCATGCGACATGAATCGACAAATTTGCGAAATTTTGAGTGGGGGCGGTGTATAGCCCTGTTTTATAAGGTTTTTTAATCACTGTTTTGTGAAGTTGATTAAAATCGTTACATCTTACACAAGACCTATCAAATACTACTAGGTGAGATATGTATACGCCATATGCAGGTCCCACTGGAAAATTACTGTTCAGAAAGGGATAGTTTAGGATGTCGAAACTGTAATCATCTCTCTTTTCATAAAGTCGATGAGAGAGAAGTCCTGCTTCATTTTTATAAAGATATAGGTTTAAAAATTACGTGCCGTTTGGATTATTTGTAGTTTCCTTCAAATCCACAGTGAAGAGGGAAATAATCCGTCACTGCATCATTAGCCTATGGTGTTCTATTTGTGCCAAGTTTCCGTCGCCTTTTCAAAACGCGACGTCGCCTTTTGAAACGCGACGTCGCCTTTTGAAACGCGACGTCGTGTTTCGAAACGCGACGTCGCGTTTTTAAAACACGACGTCGCCTTTTGGAAAACACGACGTCGCCTTTTAAAACGCGACGTCGCGTTTCTTTCCTATGTTTTTGCATTGTAAAACTCGACACAACGGAACTCGACGTCGCGTTTTCAAAAGGCGACGTCGTGTTTCACCCACGTCTTGTTTGGCAATGTTAAAAGATAGGAAACAAACGCGACGTCGCGTTTTAAAACGCGACGTCGTGTTTTTTAAAAGGCGACGTCGCGTTTTCAAAAGGCGACGTCGCGTTTCAAAACGCGTCGCCTTTTGAAACGCGACGTCGCCTTTCGAAACGCGACGTCGCCTTTCGAAACGCGACGTCGCCTTTTGAAACGCGACGTCGTGTTTCAAAAGGCGACGTCGCGTTTCGAAAGGCGACGCGTTTTGAAACGCGACGTCGCCTTTTGAAAACGCGACGTCGCATTTTAAAAAAACACGACGTCGCATTTTAAAACGCGACGTCGCGTTTCTTTCCTATCTTTTAACATTGCCAAACAAGACGTGGGTGAAACACGACGTCGCCTTTTGAAAACGCGACGTCGAGTTCCGTTGTGTCGAGTTTTACAATGCAAAAACATAGGAAAGAAACGCGACGTCGCGTTTTTAAAGGCGACGTCGTGTTTTCCAAAAGGCGACGTCGTGTTTTAAAAACGCGACGTCGCGTTTCGAAACACGACGTCGCGTTTCAAAAGGCGACGTCGCGTTTTTAAAAGGCGACGGAAACTTGGCACAAATAGAACACCATATTAGCCCACCATCACCAGGCTGTTCAAATCGCTTTTCGTCCGTGGTCCGTCGTCCCTCAGTCAGTCAGTAAGTCAGTCAGTCCGTCCGTAAACAATTCTTGTTATCGCGATTTCTCAGGAACTGCTTACGGATCTTTCTCAAATTTAGTACACAGGTTCCCCTTGGGGTCTAGTTGTGCAAGATACCTTTTCTGGTCAGATTCGGAAAGCCAATATGGCCACAAGGCGGCCATCTTGGATTTACCCATGAAACTTTGTTATCGCAATTTCTCAGGAACTACTGCACGGATCTTTCTCAAAGTTGGTACACAGGTTCCCCTTGTGGTCTAGTTGTGCAAGATATCTTTTGTGATTCGATTCGAAAATCCAATATGGTCACCAGGCAGCCATCTTGGATTTCCCCATGAAACTTTGTTATCGTCATTTCTCAGGAATCACTGCATGGATCTTTCTCAAATTTGGTACACGGGTTCCCCTTGGGGTCTAGTTGTGCAAGATGCCTTTTTCGGTGCGATTCGAAAATCCAATATGGCCAACAGGCGGCCATCTTGGATTTCCCCATGAAACTTTGATATCGTGATTTCTCCGGAACTACTACACGGATCTTTCTCAAAGTTGATACACAGGTTCCCCTTGGGGTCTAGTTGTGCAAGATACCTTTTCTGGTCCGATTCGAAAAAATCCAATATGGCCACCATGCAGCCACCTTGGATTTCCCCATGAAACTTTGTTGTCGTGAATTCTCAGGAACTACTGCACCGATCTTTCTCGGATTTGGTACAAAGGTTCCCCTTGGGGTCTAGTTGTGCAAGATACCTTTTCTGGTCCGATTCGAAAATCCAGTACGGCCACCAGCCAGCCATCTTGGATTTTCCCATGAAACTTTGTTATTGTCATTTCTCAGGAACTAATGCATGGATCTTTCTCAAATTTGGTACACAGGTTCCCCTTGGGGTCTTGTTGTGCAAGATAACTTTTTCGGTCCGATTCGAAAATCCAATATGGCCTCCAGGCGGCCATCTTGGATTTCCCCTTGAAACTGTTATCGTGATTTCTCAGGAACTACTGCACGGATCTTTCTCAAATTTGTTACACAGGTTTCCCTTGGGGTCTAGTTGTGCAAGATACCTCTTCTGGTCCGATTTGAAAATCCAATATGGCCACAAGGCGGCCATCTTGGATTTCCCTATGAAACTTTGTTATCGCGATTTCTCAGGAACTGCTGCACGGATCTTTCTCAAAGTTGGTACACCGGTTCCCCTTGGGGTCTAGTTGTGCAATATACCTTTTCTGGTTCGATTCGGAAACCCAATATGGCCACCAGCCAGTCATCTTGGAACACAAAAAGTTTCTCAGGGAAAGAGGCATTTGTCTTTCAACCAATCATAACGACATACCAAAACTATACTGGACTCCCAAAATGCACAAATCACCATACAAAGCTAGATTCATAACTGGTTCTAGAAGCTGCACCACCAAGCTTCTTTCAACCCTATTGACGAGGGCCCTTCAGGAGGTAAAAGCATTTTGGGAAAGGTATTGCGCCATTATTTCTAAGAACTCTGGCGTTGAATGTATGTGGATATTGAAAAACTCAAAATGTCTTACGGAAGAACTTGATGCTAAAGGTCACATACCGCACAGACATGTATCCGCATGGGATTTCTCGACTCTCTATACTACAATCCCTCATCAGGACCTTATTGACCGTCTAAGTTCATTAATAGTATCTGTGTTCAAGAAAACTGATCGTAGATATATTAATGTCGGAAGCCATAAAGCATTCTTTAGCTCTACTACATACAAGAGATATCATTCATGGATGTTTCTTTGTTTATAGAGTTGCTTGAATTTCTCATTAAAAATATCTATGTGAAATTTGGCAACACAATATATCAGCAGCATATAGGTATTCCAATGGGTACTAATTGTGCACCCCTGTTGGCTGACCTGTATCTGTTCTCTTATGAATATGACTATATGCAGGCGCTTTCAAAAACCGATCCATTCAAAGCCCGTTCCTTCTCATTCACCAAATGCTATATAGACGATCTTCTCGCTGTGGATAACCGCTATATAAATGAGGCAGTGAAGGATATATATCCACCTTCACTGGATTTGAAGGAAACTACAGATAGCCCTACAGGCACATCATATTTAGATCTATATCTCTATAAAAATGAAGCGGACATTCTCTCTCGTCGACTTTATGACAAACGAGATGATTACAATTTCGACATCGTAAACTATCCCTTTCTGGACAGTAATATTCCAGTGGGACCTGCATATGGCGTATACATATCTCGCTTAGAAGCATTTGCTAGATCCTGTGTTAAATGTGACGATTTTAATCAACGTCACAAAACACTGGTGCAGAAACTTAAAAAACAGGGCTATTCCACCAAGCGCCATCTTCATTTTATCCACCCAACTTCTACGTTCCCACTTCGAACCTGCCTTGATATATCTGGACCCC
Organism: Hanleya hanleyi; assembly: GCA_036873755.1. NCBI lineage: Eukaryota > Metazoa > Mollusca > Polyplacophora > Lepidopleurida > Hanleyidae > Hanleya > Hanleya hanleyi. Next base: position 34,536 of record JAVTVY010019141.1, read on the forward strand.
TTCAATGTTCAAATAACTTATAAATAGACACGAGACATCACTGACCTCAAAAGCATTTGAAATTCGAAATGGGTCGCACAAGAGCGTTATTGATTGGCTGACCTAAATTGTGGGCACCTTATTAGGAGGAAAGACGCCGCTAATAGAGGATGATGTCACTCTACGTGACTTCACTGACCTTCACTCGCAATCGATGTGTACGTTCTGATTGGTTCTTCTGCCGTTAGAAGGTGAAATTTACACCTCGGATTTTGAACACTGAAGGGGTCAGATAAATCAAGGCAGGTTCGAAGTGGGAACGTAGAAATTGGCTGGATAAAATGAAGATGCCAAGCGCCTACACTCAAAGTTTCTCAAATTTGGCGATACATATCGCATGCTGATAGCAAAATACGAACGTAGCGTGCAAGATCTATGGCGTTACGTTTCGTAACTTGTGTCTAATTCCGCCTAACCCGGGGCTAGGGGCCGTATGAACCCATGTACTTCAAGAACCTTATGGTACTCATATGAACAGTCACAATCAAAGCGTGACTGAGATACATCATTCCTTAGATGACGACTTTGCAACGAATATTATGGATTAAGAATACTGACCAGCGATACGGATTTGATATTTTTGGAACATCATGATGTCTTGCCGGCATCATTGAAAACTGTTGACCGCTTCTCTCTTGCAGGAAACAAGCCTATGTTTTTTGTATACTATGATTGTCTTTTTGAATTTGGTGCTAATACTGTTATATGGAATATGGAATAGGTCTTTGGATTATGGACGCGGATATTCTCTAATGGACGACGGCTGGATTATGAATGACGGACTAGACGCTTGTAATTTATCAGGAAGTACTGCATGAATATTCTCAAATTTGGTACACAGGTTCCCCTTGGTGTCTAGTTGTGCAAGATACCATTTTCGGTCCGATTCGAAAATCCAATATGGCCACCAGGCGGCCATCTTAGATTTCCCTATGAAACCTTGTTATCGTGATTTCTCAGGAAGTACTGCATGGATCTTTCTCAAATTTGGTACACAGGTTTCCGTCGTGGTCCTGTTGTGCAAGATACCTGTTTTGGTCCGATTCGAAAATCCAATATGGCCACCAGGTGGCCATTTTGAATTTCCCCTTGATATGTTGTTATCGTGAATTCTCTGGAACTACTTCATGGATCTTTGTCAGATTTGGTACACAGGTTCCCCTTGTGGTCTAGTTGTGCAAGATATCTTTTCTGGTCCGATTCAAAAATCCAATATGGCCACCAGGCAGCCATCTTGGATTTTTTCCATAAAACTTTGTTATTGTAATTTCTCAGGAAGTACTGCATAGATCTTTCTCAAATTTGGTACACAGGTTCCTCTTGGTATCTAGTTGTGCAAGATACCTTTTCTGGTCCGATCGAAAATTCAATATGGCCACCAGGCAACCATCTTGGATTTTTCCATGAAACTTTGTTATCGTGATTCCTCAGGAAGAACTGCATGAATCTTTCTCAAATTTGTTACACAGGTTTCCCTTGTGGCCCAGTTGTGCAAGGTACCTTTTTTGGTCCGATTCGAATATCCAATATGGCCGCCAGGTGGCCATCTTGAATTTCCCCTTGAAACATTGTTATCGTGAATTCTCAGGAACTGCTTCATGGATCTTTCTGAAATTTGGTACACACGTCCCACATGGAGTCTAGTTGTGCAAAATAATTTTTGGCTCTGATTTGAAAATCCAAGTTACGCTTCAAATTAATACGGTATTCTCGAGTTGTGACATTGCATCTCAAGAGTCGAAGGATCAAACTGTGGGGCATATTCCATGTATTGACTATAGAGAATATGCATACCTTCACCTTCTATCTCAATTAGTTCAAATGATTCCGAATTAAAATGTATTTCTTCAAATTTTAAATCAGTTTACTTTAGTCCATGCTGTTGCAAGTGAACTGCCCAGCCCCACCGTTTCGTCTGCTGACGGCTCGGCAACACGAAGGGACGTCACTGACTCTTGTGACACAACGTCACAACTTGACAACTGTAGACTACTGCGTGTTTTGATTCAAGGGAGATAATCAGGATTCAGACACTTTCAAGGTTTCAACATTACTGCACGGACCGGATGCCTTCAGTATTAAGTACCATCTTACTATTTTCGAGCATGGTATCTGAAAAGAGATATCTCAAACTAGCCCAGTAAACAGAACAGAAGTAACATTCATTCCTAATTATAAAATCTTAAGTTATGTTTCATAGCTCGTGCCAAAGTGTCAAAGACATTTGTCTTCGCTTCTAGTACCCAATAATGGCACGTGCAAAAAAAAAATACTACAAAACGAAGACGAAGGATCCTCCGGACATTCACTTTCAGACTAACTTTGCTCATTTCACTTGTACTATAACAACCGACATCAAGTACAGTTTCTAGAAATCTTGAAACTCCTGAAACTTAGAAAGGTAATATCTTGGTGTTTTCCAGTGTCCCTTTTTCGATCTTTTTCGTTCAAATTTGAAATTCTGCGAACAAAATTACAAATGAATCATTTGTTTCTTAGTAACAATGGACAAAAAGATCCTCTTGTCATTAGCTTACAATTATCGGACAATGGTGGGCGCCAAGATCCTTCAGGATCTCTCGTTTATATTGCGATTACCCACAGCCGCGAGAAGGTCGTCTACATAGCGTTTGGTGAACGAGAAGAACGGGCTTTAAATTGATCGGTTTTTGAAAGCGCCTCCATATAGATTTATTCCGCTAAAAGGGGTCCATCATTAGTATCCACTAGAATAGCTATATGCTGTTGATATATATTGTGTTGTCAAATTTCACATTGATATTATTAATGAGAAATTAGAGCAACTGTATAAACGAAGAAAAAGTCTATGAATGATATCATTTATATGTAGTAGAGCTAAAGATTGCTTTATGAGATCGGCGATCAGTTTTCTTCATCTATTTAACTACTACTGATCTGATACAAACACATTGCACTTGATATCTCCGTTGGCTTTACTGTATTTCGCGACAGGAGAATTTGCGAAACGAGAATGGAGAATGGTCCGAACTCCAGATATGATTGTCCGCGAGTAGGAGTAATTGTCTGGCATATGGATGATGATTCGATCCCAGGAAATGAGATGATGGTCCCCGTCAGGATCATTTCCCGAGTCGCCTTGTTTTGTCACGATGAAATTGCGACATTATTACCTGACGATCTGACAAATGTCCCAGTAGCGACAATTGTGTGATTATTAGTTGCTACACCGCTATTGAACCATTACAGAGAAGCTGTAGTGAAACATATGGTAACATGCCGATGTGTACACAATGATGTATGGGGTAATCTGGTGTGTACGTAGGTTTATGATAACTTGGAAGAAGGCAGTGCGATAATTGACGCGGACACCTCGTAATCGACCACGGTTGGTTATTGGGTGTGGATACTATTAGAATAAGCAACTGTTACACAGAGAATGGTACTTCGGTAATCAGAAAAAGCGGGCGTTGTATAAAATAAGCGAAGCTGACGTTTAGTATGATGTAAGTCAGTCCTAATTCCGGACCAAATATACAGGAAACAACAGATGTTATACGTGAGGATGTTTCGTCCGAATCGTTAACCCATAGCAAGGCTTTCTACGGTTTGCTGCGCTTGCGTAGGCGTCAATGGCGTTTCACATATTGCTTGCTTCACATATCAATACGCTATAACCTGTCGTCCGCAAGCCCGATTTGTCAATAAATTACAACTCTCCCACGTAGATTGGATCGCAAAAGTTGTGTCTGGTTCCTGTCACTACAAAATTAAAAGTCTGGTAATGCTCCGTGGTACCAATTGCTAGGCGAGATATGCAAACATACGGCATATGAATGTTCCAGAAAACTAGAGTACGGTAGTGAAAATGGGTCTTCCAACCTCGGAAGCATGAGCAAATTCAGGTTAAGTTTTTTCACTCAAAGTTAGGTAATCACCGAAGTGATGTAGTCATCGGAATCGGAAGTAACGTATTCGACGGAAATGAGGTAATCATCGAAATTGGCGTAGTCGCTGGAAGAGACGTCATCACCGACAGCTTTGAAAAGAAGCCGGGTGGAGGTTAAGGTTCAGCGAGGGGCAAAAGCAGGAGAAGAAGAAATTGTAAAACCAGTTTACGTTCAAGGATTCGACCAATCAGAATCATGTATAAGATCGTCATATTTTATCACGTGACAGTTTAGAGAGAATGATTTAGGATAACTATTTCATGCAAATAGCTAAACCAGTGGAGATGCATACTGGACTGAACATTATTAATTTACCTGGAATCCTGAATGATCCAGAGGTACGCAACATTGTACCAAACTATTTAAAGTTCACAGAACCTCCTTGTATTTCATATAAGTATACTAAATCTATAGCCACCAAAATATTCAATTACTCTAATGCTGTCAAGGAGTTTGACTGGACCTTATACACGTCGGGGGGCTATAGTTGTGATTGTGAATCGTCGAACTTTATCTATACACCATGCAAACATGTTGTGACTGTTGACCTTGATGTGGTGAATGATAAGGACCTAAGATTACTCCTGATGAAGGGACCTAAATATAGAGAGCCGAGAAATATAAATCTGAAGGCCGACCAGAAGATAGTCCTGTCTGCTTTGGAACAGTACGTTATTGATTGGTCTAAGCGAGAAAAAGTTGAACCTACAGTACTCGCTGATTGGCTGGACCTCACCAAGAGCAAGGTCGTTGAAACAATCCGCCATATTGGCAGAAGTACCCTTCCCCAAGCAAAACAAGTACTGAGAAGACCCAATTCGCAAGAAGTTCTAGCAAATCTCTAGAGTAAATTCGTCATAGTCCCAGCAGACAAAGCTCCAAATAATATAATATTCATATGTAAATATTACTATTACCAGGTGCTGGTTGAAGAATTGAGTGTAAACTTATCGTCATCAAATATGTCTACTTACTCTCAAACTGCATTTACTCTGGAAGATTTATTTAACAATCACAAAACGTTTCTCAAGGAAAGAGGTATTTGTCTTCCAACCAAACATAATGATATACCAAAAGTATACTGGACTCCCAAAATGCATAAATCACCATACAAAGCTAGATTCATAGCTGGTTCTAGAAGCTGCACCACCAAGCTTCTTTCAACCCTATTGACGAGGGCCCTTCAGGAGGTAAAAGCATTTTGGGAAAGGTATTGCGCCATTATTTCTAAGAACTCTGGCGTTGAATGTATGTGGATATTGAAAAACTCAAAATGTCTTACGGAAGAACTTGATGCTAAAGGTCACATACCGTACAGACATGTATCCACATGGGATTTCTCGACTCTCTATACTACAATCCCTCATCAGGACTTTACTGGCCGTCTAAGTTCATTAATAGTATCTGTGTTCAAGAAAACTGATCGTAGATATATTAACGTCGGAAACCATAAAGCATTCTTTAGCTCTACTACATACAAGAGATATCATTCATGGGAGGTTTCTATGTCTATAGAGTTGCTTGAATTTCTCATTAAACAAATCTATGTGAAATTGAGCAACACAATATATCAACAGCATATAGGTATTCCAATGGGTACTAATTGTGCACCCCTATTGGCTACCGATCCATTCAAAGCCCGGGCCTTCTCTCTCGTCGACTGTATGACAAAAGAGATGATTACAATTTCGACATCGTAAACTATCCCTTTCTGGACAGTAATATTCCAGTGGGACCTGCATATGGCGTATACATATCACGCCTAGTAGCATTTGCTAGATCCTGTGTTAAATGTGACGATTTTAATCAACGTCACAAAACATTGTTGCAGAAACTTATAAAACAGGGCTACAAACAGCAAGCGCCTCCACTCAAAGTTTCTCAAATTTGGCGATACATATCGCATGCTGACAGCAAAATACGAGCGTAGCGTGCAAGATCTATGGCGTTACGTTTCGTAACTTGTGTCTAATTCCGTTTAACCCGGGGCTAGTGGCCGTATGAACCCATGTACTTCAAGATCCTCATGGTACTCATATGAACAGTCACAAGGAAAGCGTGACTGAGATACATCATTCTTTAGATGACGACTTTACAAAAAATATTATGGATTAAGAATACTGATCAGCGATACGGATTTGATATTTTTGGAACATCATGATGTCTTGCCGGCATCATTGAAAACTGTTGACCGCTTCTCTCTTGCAAGAAACAAGCCTATGTTTATATATGCTATGATTGTCTTTTTGAATTTAGTGCTAATACTGTTATATGGAATATGGAATAGGTCTTTAGATTATGGACGCGGATATTCTCTAATGGACGACGGCTGAATTATGAATGACAGACCAGACGCTTTTTATACTATAATATACTATACAACCGTGTATTCGCATGGATGCTGTTGGGAAGATGAGCATAATGGAGGTACATGCAACTCGATTTTGAATTTTTGGTACTACAATGCGCATGGATAACTTAGCCCTATCATATCGTCTCGAGTATTTTAATAGTGGAGAGTATCCCCGCCTGTCCACTCTCTTCTAATTCATGACTGCCCAAATTACCTATTAAATTTATTATTGCGTGGCTCCTCTGACTTTGATTATGAAACAAATATGTCTGTTTTTGGAATAGTCCAAAAGTTCACTGAAGCATCCAAACGGTTTCATTCTCATGAACACTCTCAACCGGTGACGATCGCGACACGCCTCCGACAGCTGATCAGTGTATGACCTCATTGTCGGAGGCGTGTCGCGACTGACCAATCAGAATTGAGAACGAAACCCGCCATAATCTCTCTGTTCCTAGATGGACGGACAGTTACGTTGGATTTTGAATCGCCCGGCAAAGGTAAAAAATTGCACAAATTTACTAGTTTGACGACGGGAATATATAAAGTGATACTTGTAGAATTAGCTGATGTATTTTGTTTGGCGGTAAACTGTTTATTTCTCGATTCACCCATATTGCGTTTCACGCCTTGTTGTGGATTTATATAAAGCATGGGGTTATATATAGAGGCCCCATATTTCGACACCTCACCCTAATACCACCGCCCCCTCCCCCCCCCCCAAACTCTTGTGGTCGGGACTAAGCGAAATTTCGGTACACAGATCCAGTTATTATTGGCTTCACAACGTGATTCATAAACTGAGCAAAGATGAAACAACACATAGATCAACAAGCTATACTACATCCGTTTACGTGGAAAGTTGAGGGTCCTACTGACAGTGGGAAAAGTGTATGGATAGATAGATTAGTTATTAGGGGAAATCGAAGACTATGGACTTGAGAACGATACTAGTACCTGTATCGAAACGTCGTCCTGAATAAACTAGAAGTTGTTATCCATAAGCAATTTGTTTATTTATCTACTTCCCAACTTCTAAATGCTACTTATGGAAACCAGACTATGTCGATGTATCTGCTGCTATAGCTAATGACAACTGCGCTTCGAGGTTATGATGAATAGAGTTCCTGATATAGAGCTTGTAAAGGACATACCCGGTGATGAAGGATATTTCTATGTCGCTGTAAGAAACTGGATGATAAAAGCGAGCATTTCAGACCTTATTAATGATCTCATCACGACAATTCCTCAATTATGTATATAGTATAAAGCTTTTCTATCGGCACAAGGCCTCCAGAGATATAGGTTTAAATTGCCAGCATGTAGTTCTGTTCACCAGTCCCATCGATACGCAGCACACGGTTTTATTAGGTCGCAGTATCTATCTGAGACGACTCGATTACTTCATTAAAAAGTACGACCATGCCATCTCTTCGCCATACGGTAATTTCTTTATCGGCCTCAAACTACGTTTGAAAGGCAAAGACTGAATTGGATGAAATGGCATAAGAAGATTACATACCAGAGATCCTGAAAACTTTACACAAAGCACATCACAATCAAGTGATGAATTGGCAATAAAATCTTGAAAACAACAAAGCGTCGACAAACTTGATATAGACTATAATAAAGCGCTCAGGCTGGCGAATAAGATGCGGAAAGGCCTGTTTGATGAGAGACAATAGCCAAGAAAGGCCCCTAAGAAGGTCTGACAAGCTGTTGGCCATATTGAGCAGTAATTGCACAGTATACCTTTGCATTTGTTATATCTACTGAGCACTTACAGAATATTTCCACGCACTCAGTCAACAACTGAATGGATCGTCACAGAAACAGAGCAGTACTACTCGGAAAGTTTATAATACGGATCCTACCATAGCAACTGACTACCCACTCTGCGATCTGATTGGCTGAAAATAAGAAGCTGGTACTCATAACCAAGAGCAGTGTAATGCGAGTAATACCGGGGCATGTGTATGTACTCATAGAATCACATGCGTTGTTGTCATGGGCTAATTTCACAGCGAAATCTATATCTAGAACCGGTCTCGTCTAAGCAGTGAAGGTAGTGAATGAAAACAAATCTAACTGGGACGTTATGATCGATATACATGACGATTAGCATCGCTATATTTGTTGAGCCATTATGATCCAGGGTTTCTGGACTCTCTAATTAGAGAAGGGCCCATCGGGGAACTGATTCAGCGTAATAATATTAATAATTAGGCCCAATCATTTATCTCCATCAGCTACGTTGAGAGATATGATCTCTGACCAGTTTACCGGTATGTCGTCGTTATATTTTTATCCTCCAGTGATTCTATCTGGCTGAAGCCGTTATCATGTTCCTCTAAAGTGTCAGAACTTCCTCGAATCAAAGCTAAATTTAAACTGAATATGACAATATAATACGAGTATTTCCTGTTCATCAAGTATCTTAGCAGAATTTCGAGAGATTCCTGCATATCGCGATCTTCACTGTTGATCTTCTGATCTTCCTTCATATATAATTTGAGCAATCTGATAACAGAGGGCGTTGGTATCTTTCTGCCTGGTGGCTGAAAATACTAATATGTGAGTTAATGATTATGAACCGAGTAAAAACTAGGATTGACCACGCAGGCAAAGCGAAACTATACTTGTAATAAAACACCTATGTCTGGTATATGCATGCCAGTGATTTCAGTCGTGTGATAGCTATGTAACTGGTACTATTTTGCGACCAAGTGAATTCTGTTCGTCGACTCTCTTACTTTCTTAAAAATCTTGAGCGAAATTCACTTAAGTTTAGGTAGAAATTGATCCCATTGAAATTTGAGTTTTAAAATTCGCTGAAGATTTTTGGAGACTGGATTGTTCTGCAAAATGGAGATGATCGATGCTACATGACCCAGATCACACACACCAGTCCATGTGTTTACGGATTCTAAGACGCGCGGGTCGCATCTTTTGAAAATATGAAGGAGTTTACCGCATTTATATTTTATATCCAAATACCCGAAGGGACCAGCGACTGTAGGAACTAGTAAATAAATGACACTATTTGATAGCACTAATAGCGTCATTATAGCAGAACTGAAATTGTATCCAAATAATGATCATAAATAATCAGTCCAATGTTGTGTTGGTCATGTATATTTATGATCCAATGAAGCCAAAATACATGGTGACGATGGAGCAACTATACTAAGTGCATAAGTGACAATTGTGGCATTATCAGCTGCCAGGTCGTCAGCTAATAACTAGCAGGCATTATGCGCCCAACACACACCACTAAACTTTCTAACATACACAGCCAGAATAATAGTTATCAGACCTGGCCATCATCATTAACAGGTTACCAGCTAGAGCTATCACATTTAAATGGTGATGGTCATCACCTTTTTGGGTGATGATCTCGCCTCAGGTGATGACCTAAATATACATTCATTACTCATCACTCTTCAGCGGTGATGACCATCATTTTTAAATGTGATAATGAAAAAGGGTGATGGCTCTAACTTATCACCTTTTCGGGGTGATAGTTATCACCTACTTTCTTACTGTGATCTCCAGAACGACACAAAATTGAGAGATGACCTTGTAGTCGATCATTTTGTGGTCATTCTGAGCCTATTTGCATATAGGTAAATCGGTAAATTCAAAATATCAGACATGACAGTGTGACAGGACCCACGAAGTAGGGTAGGCATTAGGACTCTGACGGGAACTGAACTCTTGGAAATCCCCCCTCTCCCCCACAGTTGAAATCCTGCCTATATTAACATGGGCACTGCCCAAGTCAGAATCAGCAGAAATTTTCATCAAAAGTAGGTCAGCTCAGAATTTGCTGGCAACAGTCCCCTAATGCACCTTCATGCCAAAAATCAAGGTTCTAATGTCAACGTTCCTCCTTAATTTGCCGACGAAAGGATTCGGATGGACTGACTCACTGACTCACTCACTCACTCATTACCGGACAATTTGCAAATGAGAGCCTGCTTCGTAGGAAAAAGTGATGTTTTCGTCATTTCTCTTCAAAAGAAACCAACACCAAATCAAGAACCAACTCCCGTGACGGGGAACAGGTGAAAGACTAGGTCACGTGATCGCGATCATGAGAAGGAGCCATACAGGCTTAAGGAGCAAAATCATTGCAACTAGTTAAAAGAGTCAGCAACAAAATCGCATGAAAATATGTCAATCAAACATATCGATTATTTGTTTACAATGTTAACGAAATTTATGGATTACATCTTCCTATGGTATTGTAGTCATAATAATCAGACTAGCTGAAGTTTACTTATAGATGAGAAAAGCATGCCTGGTCAAACGTTAACGAATCCCCACGGTTAAGGCAGATCCCTTCGGGCTACCTCGAAATACTATGTTTTTCTTCGAAGTTGGTGTAACGTTATACACATTAGAAAGTATACACATTAGAAAGTAGCACTTAGTGAAGTGGCTTTTAGAGCTATAGGTGAGGCGTGCCGTGTCAAGAGAAACCCACTCTGTGGAAGAAGACGTTATAAGTAGGGTTGGCGACTCGTTCCATTAAGCCGTGCTTATCACGCTTGGTGCAAGATGTATTCCTATTACCACTCAAGATGTGTACAATTCCTGTCCATGTTAGCTGTCCTTGCCAAATGTGACTCGGATAATCTGTTACGTCCCGAAGAACTCGCAAACTTAGATGATTTTATGGAAAATATAATGCAATGCAGAAATATTCCAGGATTAACGCTTTCTATTGTGAAGGACAGCAAAGTCTTGAAGCGTGCGTATGGGAAGGCGGATTTGAAGAACGACGTGAATGCCACACCAGAATCCATATTTTGCCTAGGTTCTTTGACCAAAGCTTTTACGGTAACTCTACTTGCCAGTCTTCTACCAGAAAAATATCCAGAGTAAGTATTGCTGTTTGGGCATCAAGGTGTTTAGTTAAATTTAACATGTACTTTGACAGAGTTCAGAGCTTTTTCGGTAAGTGTCTCAGCATGTTCCTAATGCTACAGGAATGTTTCTAATTTCAATTCAGTTATGAGTAATGGAGGTTAATAAATATAATTTGCTCTGACAGTGCTAATCTAAAGAACATTCTCTCACAACAGAAGTACCGGTATATTCCTGAAAAAAAGATGTCCACGAGATACCATATTGACTTTGTGGACAAAGCTCTGCCGTATCGTAACATCGTACCCATTTCGTTTCCTACACCACCAATGCGGGACATCCGGTATATAACTGAAGTTAATCCTTAAGTAGTAGATTTCCTCTTGATAACTGATGTAAATATGGGAAATATGCGTCAAATTTTACTTTTCCAACAAAGGACCATTATACTTAAGTTGATGATAATTTTGGCAACTTTGGGTCGAAAAATAGTTCAGTTATCATTTAATAAAAATATTTCCTATGCGGTAGGCATTGTAAAGAGAGCAAACTTACGAACCTCAAATTCATACTGGTAGTTACGATTCAACGCAACTGCCCTTGCTATCGGGGAAAATGTATTATTTAAGGATAACTTCAATTATATCTGGAGTCCGAGATTAGTCTCATGCGTATGGCAAGCCGTTTTGGTATATTTATTCCTTTATTTTTGATATCAAAAATAAATGTGCACCGTTTTGGTATTTAATCGGATAATTGTTGATATCAAAAACTAACAATTCCTTTTTTCATATCAAAAATAGAATTGTTGATATCAAAAATAGTATTTTATCAAAAAAATAGTATTTTTGATATCAACAATTCAATTTTTGATATAAAAAATAAACAGTTTATTTTGATATCAAAAATACTATTTTTCATATCAACAGTTCTATTTTTGATACCAAAAAAAAGAGTAATAGTATTTTTGATATATATATTTGAAAATAACTGTTTCGCTAGTTTCCATAAGTCATGTCATCTGTTGCTTTAATTTTCTGTTCGTATATGTTCCATTCTCGGTCCTCCAGAGGCAGGCACCAATAGGACCTGGAGAGAATAGACAAGAGAAAGCTGAGGAATTGCACGTATAGCTTGCAAGATCTATGGCGTTACGTTTGGTAACTTGCGTCTAATTCCGCTTAACCAGGGGCTAGGGGCCGTATGAACTCATGTACTTCAAGATCCTCATGGTGCTCATATGAACAGTCACAATCAAAGCGTGACTGAGATACATCATTCTCTAGATGACGACTTTACAACGATTATTATGGATTAAGAATACTGATCAGCGATACGGATTTTATATTTTTGGAATATCTTATCGGCATCATTGAAAACTGTTGACCGCTTCTCTCTTGCAGGAAACCAGCTTATGTTTATGTATACTATGATTGTCTTTTTGAATTTGGTGCTAATACTGTTATATGGAATATGGAATAGGTCTTTGGATCATGGACGCGGATATTGTTTGATGGACGACGGCTGAATTATGAATGACGGACTAGACGCTTGTAATTGAAATAATTTATCACCCAGCAAAACGTATCAGCCTTATAGCTTTCACAAAAGAAAGGAAGGATTGAGTCATGTTAGTCTGTTATTATACTGCATGTCTGTCCCATCTCTTTTAATACCGCATATTCTGAAACCGTCATTTTAAAATGTAGTTGAAGACCTAGATTTGTTTAAAGCCATAACTGTTTATTTATGCCCTAGAATAGCTGAAATCATTATTTCTCAGCAAAATGTATTAGGCGTTCAAAAATAAAACGAATGAGTCATGTCGGTGTGTTAGTATACCGCACGTCTGTCCCCTTTCTTATAGTATCGCATATTCTTCAACTGTCATTTTAACCCTACCTGGCTCATTATGCTCCCCCCCCCCCCTACGAAACTTTCTGCGCTATCTCCGGAACGACAACAAGTGGAGAGCTGAAACTCCGTGACTTTATAGTTTGGGGCCATTTTGAGCCTATTTGCATAACCCCCGATCAGAGGATCATGGGTAAATTCAAGATGGCGGTCACGTGGGGTACCAGAAAAGTGATGTTTTTGTCATATTTCTTCAAAATTTCTGCTTTTCCGCGATGAAAAGTGGGCAAAAACTATTTTATTTCACATCACATTAATATTTACTAATTTATCATGCAGTTTTTGTGGAGTAATTGCATAAATAAAAAATTCGGAAAATCTGACCGAAAAATCGACCAAAAAATGGATTTTTTTTACATTTTCTGGTAGAGCTTCACCCAAGGATATAGTGTGATAAGTTTCAGCCCCCCCCCTAGCTCAAGGGGCAAGAAAAATAATTAAAAGTGGGGGGGGGGGGGGGCCTGGACAGGTCCCAAAAAGTCCAGGTCAGATAGGCTTAACTGAAGTGCAACTGAAGCATTTAATTTCCTAAACATGCCCAGCGTGAGTCCTTATTTCACAGGCTTGCAGTCAGCACAGTCGACAGGGGCGGGTTGATATATTGTCATGTTGAATCTTCACGAAATTCTGGTAAATCCCATGAGCTGCAATACCCGGTATAGATTTTATTCTCTTGATAATCTACAGATAATGCTGACCGTTTGGCTCAGCAGTTCAATTCATAATTATATAACCCTGTTGATCTTGTGTCTGTCCGACAGGACTGTTTGGGATACCCGTATAAAGGATATACTGGGAGACACATTCCGACTTGTGGATGATGTGAGGACAAATCTGACCACGGTCAAGGACATTCTGGCGCACAGGACTGGGCTGATCAGGGGCGACCTGGGCATCTACGCAGGATATCCTGACACCGTTAGCCGGGAGTTCATGGTCAGGTGAGTATTGAGATCTATCAATGCTCCCAGTTCTACATTACTGAGATAGTCATAGCCCGGTTTGGTGTTCATCTATCATTGACATTAGCTCAGACTAGACGGTTAGCGCAATGTCGTTAAGAGGACCAATGGATGTTTCTATCCTCAACGCCCCAATTCAGGGCCAATAAATGAATATATCTCCATAGAACGTGTTCGTCTGAAGAACGGCCAATATTTAATATGGAAAATGAAGACCGGCATGAAAGATTTCAATAGACAAATGCTAATTTCAATATCCAGTGGTAAAACTTTCTCTGTAAAATATAGAGGGAGGAAGCTGGAAGAATGGTTTAGAGCGCCTGTTTACTGCAGAAGAGAGGGATATGCAATGGTTTAGAGCGCCTGGTTGCTGCAGGAGGGAGGGAGGTGGACGAATGGTATAGAGCGCCTGTTTATTGCAGAAGGAATGGAGGTGGAAGAATGGTTTAGAGCGCCTGGTTATTCCAGAAGGCATTCCAGGAGGCACGGAGGTGGAAGAACGGTTTACAGCGCCTGTTTACTGCAGCATGGAGTGAGGTGGAAGAATGGTTTAGAGCACCTGTTTACTGCAGGAGGGAGGGAGGGAGGTGGAAGAATTTTTTAGAGCGCCTGTTTACTTCAAGAGGGGGGAGGTTGTTCAGAGTGCCTATTTATTGCAGGAGGGAGGAAGGTACCCCCCCCCCCCCCCCACCCACCAAGTCCAGGTAGGGTTAAAGCCCCAATTCACTTCAGTTTAGAGGAACACGTGCGATCAACAAACAAGCTGTACGTTCGGAGGTTCAATAAGGACTTGGAAGTTCATGCTGTTACATGTTGGTATATGAAATTCTAATCTCTTTAACATCTTGCGTATTTTCAAAGGCGGTAAATATCTTTAATAAGCAGGTGTTTATTTCCTCCATTTTATTTAATTGTACCAACGATCCTATTTGCATGTCGCCTGCTGCAAATCTTGATATCAATTGTTAACGAACGCAATGCATGGAACGTCCGTATGTGCAAATTATGAATGGCGTAAGTTTTTCGTCACGCGTTAAAGCAATTAGTATTCAGGTACCGAAATTTTCGATACACATTATGTGAGTTAAAGTTACATGTACCACGGTATTCCTGATATTCAAACATCTATACCAGTACGGTAACAGCCGTGCATATAATAAATTATAATATACAGATAGACTAGGGATGGGGTGGTTTTTGTTTACGGCCCCGGCCCGGCCTGTGTTTCAACAAGCGTGACCCCGGAAATAATAATCAACAGAAAAGTAAACCCCTGAGTAAACGACAGCTTGGGCGTGACTGGTTTTTTTCTTCTTCTTCTTCTTCTTCTTCTTTACCGGTATTAACTGACGAGGCAGCATGATCACTGGAAAAATGATAAACATGCATGTGAACACTTATCATTTTTATTATTCAATTTGAATGAGTATCGTAAAGTACCCTGAATTACCTCTAGACATTTTCAATACAAAAAGCTGACCTGTTTTCACGCATGGCCAAGTGGAGCGCTAGCCTTTTCTAAACGCATAAATCACCGGTCAATGGGGGCATGCTGTCTGGACTAGCTAGTGACCATGTGGAGCACCAGTCTTTGTTAAAAGCTCGATCACCAGTCAGTGGAGGAATGTTGTCGGTACTTTTTTTCAGAACCGATAATATAACTTTGGGCAGTCCCGCGGTAACACAGAAGGATTACCGTGCTCTGTTACCGTGGTGGCATCGCGGTACTTTTGTGTTTTCAGTTGGCCTACACTGTAGGCCCGGAACCACCAGGCAATACTAATTCCTCACCAGGCCGGACCGAGTAGACCCGGAACCACCAAGCAGTATTAATTTCTCACCAGGCAGGACTGAGTAGGTCCGGAACCACCAGGGAGTACTAATTCCTCACCAGGCAGGACCGAGTAGGTCCGAAACCATCATGCAGTATTAATTCCTCACCAGACAGGACCGAGTAGGCCCGGGACCACTAGGCAGTAATAATTCCTCATCAGGCCGGAACGAGTAGGCCCGCAACCATATGGCACTACTAATTCCCCACCAGGCAGGACCGAGTAGGCCCGAAACCACCAGGCAATACTAACTCCTCACCACTCAGTACCGGGTAGGTCCGGAACCACCAGACAGGACCAGGGCAGTTACAGGTAACGACTTGAGGGAAGTTTGAGCTCTACATCCGTAGACTCGCTCCAAGGACTTGAGGGAAGGTTGAACCCTACATCCGTAGACTCGCTCCAACGACTTGAAGAAAGTTTGAGCCCTGCCTCCGTAGACTCGCTCAACGACATACCTTGGATACGGGGCCAGCAGTCAGGCCGCCCCCATGGCTTTCTATTAGAAGGGGTCAACAACCAGGTCGCCCCTTAAGCGAACGGATATTTTTCCCTATTAAATGATAACTGTAATTAAATCTTAGTATCCTATATATTGTCAACTATATTTATTTGTTCCTAACTGAGCCCTATTCTTGGGTATTCTGCCTGAGCTACGCGGTTCACCTATGATATGTATATCGCGCTTATGCTGAATACAACATTGTATACCTTGTCTGTCATCTTTGCAGGTTGTCATCTCCCTTTCCCTCGATCTCCACTAGTGACGAAGTTCCTGATAGTCCGGTGGCTTAAGGTCAAGATCGTGACCGACGAGAATAAAGCACCATGTTTTGCACAGAGGCTCATTTGGGCATAAGGAATGATCTCAGAAGGGGTGCCCATTTCTACAGGAGGTGGAAGGCCCTTAATTTGCATAAATCCAATATGGCCGCCATAATATATACAGTAGCCTTTTGTTGGTGATTATTTGACAACTTAAGTCGCCTTTTTGCACAACATTGCTTTTCTACGGGCATGATTGACTCACCAAGAAAATAATAACGATCATTGTAAACTTTATTATCCGGTTAAAATCCAATATGGCCGCCAAAGCGTCACCAATAATGGTATTCTTGCCATACACATGTATGTGTATTTGTATACATGCCAATATATATCATATATATTTATAAAGGCTCCATCGAGAGGTTTCTGTACAGGTAGCTCAGTTATCATTGACTCGATCAAACACGCAGGAGGTTATTGACTATTTTCTTTTCTATAGATATCCAATATGGCCACCAGCGCCCCATCCTCAATGCTGATTATTGGTACTAAAACAACATCTGTTTCGAAGGCCTAAACTTCAGGTTGTCGTACATTCTATGATTGTGAACTACATCAAATGTTGCCAATACATGCATGCTCCTTACATGTCAATTAGCATGTGTAAATCCAGCGGCAAAGGGGGTTACTCTTTCAACTCCGGCGAACCCGATCAGGCTAAAACTGTGCTAAGTGACTACCCTGAGGTAGATATACTTGTTTCAAGTTTCACAAACGGCTTCGATATTGGGCTCTCGGGAAAATGTTTTTATTTTCTCCCGTAATCGTTCATCTGCTACGCAAAACCCTGCTATCGTTGAGCTAAATTAGACCAGAGTGACTGGTCCATTCTCAACTCCTTCTTTTGACAATATGGTTCCCAAAAGGAACCTAATACTTGTAGGGGCCCTCGAGGGCCCAGTGGTCCATTGTCTATCGCAGGTGATCGCTAGCCTCACACCGGTGAACCGGCAAGGGTTCGAGCCTCGCTGATGTATGTGTGAAAGTTTGCCAGTTACTTGCCGATGGGCCGGAGGTGTTTCTCTTCAGGTAGTCCGGCTTCCTCCGCCATTAAAACTGGCTGTCACCATATGAATGGAATAACCATGAGCGTGACATTATGTCAGTATGTCGGCACCTCTTCCCACTTCCCTTATATGTGTTGTAATTAAAGCAAATCCCCCTAATACTTTTAGGATGATACACGATTTATCTTACCCTTGAAAATTTGCCTTGTCTATTAACGGTGCGATTCCACAGGGCCTATGATATGTTGAAAAAGAGACATTAGATATCACGAATGCACTAGTTAAAAGCATGGCCCATAAAGCTTAATGGCAAACTTCAATTTAGAGGATGCCTCCCGCATCATACATATCGAGACAGAGAATTCCCCCTTTTTGGGGTTTACCTGTTCGGCAAGTATTATTTCTATGATCGGTGCCGCTCGCTGCAGGCTCTACATCCTGTAAGATATTTGAGAGCTTAAGTCGTTCTCTGCAATCGGTTATGGCTACACAATTCGGCATATCAGAGGTGACCCACATACTGGACGACATCATGTTCGTCAATGCAAATGGCGCTAGCCACTGTTCTATAGAAGTTCTAGCAAATCTCCAGAGTAAATTCGTCATAGTCCCAGCAGACAAAGCTCCAAATAATATAATATTCATATGTAAACATTTCTATTACCAGGTTCTGGTTAAAGAATTGAATGTAAACATATCATCATCAAATACGTCTACTTACTCCCAAACTGCATTTACTCTGGAAGATTTATTTAACAATCACAAAATGTTTCTCGGGGAAAGAGGTATTTGTCTTCCAACCAATCATAACCAAAAGTATACTGGACTTACCATGCAAAGCTAGATTCATGGCTAATTCTAAAAGCTGCTCCACCAAGCTTCTTTCAACTCTGTTAACGAGGGCCCTTCAGGAGGTAAAAGCATTTTGGGAAATGTATAGCGCCACTATTTCTAAAAACTCTGGTGTTAAATGTATGTGGATATTGAAAAACTCAAATGTATCACGGAAGAACTTGATGCTAAAGGTCACATATCGTACAGACATGTATCCACATGGGATTTCTCGACTCTCTATACTACACTCCCTCATCAGGACCTTATTGACCGTCTAAGTTCATTAATAGTATCTGTGTTCAAGAAAACTGAACGTACATATATTAATGTCGGAAGCCATTAAGCATTCTTTAGCTCTACTACATACAAGAGATATCATTCATGGGATGTTTCTTTGTTTATAGAGCTGCACCCCTGTTGGCTGACCTATATCTGTTCTCTTATGAATATGACTATATGCTAGCGCTTTCAAAAACCGATCCATTCAAAGCCCGTTCCTTCTCATTCACCAAACGCTATAAAGACGATCTTCTCGCTGTGGATAATCGCTATATAAATGACGCAGTGAAGGATATATATCCACCTTAACTAGATTTGAAGGAAACTACAGATAGCCCCACAGGCCATATCTATCAAAATGAAGCGGGCCTTCTCTCTCGTCGATTTTATGACAAAAGAGATGATTACAATTTCGACATCATAAACTATCCCTTTCTGGACAGTAATATTCCAGTGGGACCTGCATTCGGCGTATACATATATCTTTATGTATACTATTGTCTTTTTGATTTTGGTGCTAATGCTGTTATATGGAATATGGAATAGATTATGAATGACGGACCAGACGCTTGTAATTTAACACTTCCATTCACCGGCGTCAGTATTTGGGCATTTCAATCAAATAAGACGTACTATCCATCAACTACTATGGCTATGCATAGGATTCAACTGGACTCCAGAACTATGTAGGCATCATTTCTAGAAAACAAAATTCATAAACTGAAACCCATGCTGGGTGAATTCTCGCGCCGTACTTGCTGGCAAAATAAGCAAAAAAGAGGTAACCCTTGTGGAACTGTAGTCTCTCATCGATTCGCTCCATTTTGCCTGTGAAGTCTAGAGCCTAAATAAAGACATGGCTTGTATTCCTGAATCCCTTAACGGACAATTACTTTTCTTTCTCAAAATTGGGTATCCTTTGATGTGATCAAACCAGATCAAACTGTTTTCCGACGCTGCTGGTTACTTGGGTTTGACGCTGTATTTGGGTCCTCGTGGATAGCCCAAGAATGGCTAGCAAGAATGGCCAGCACATCTTGCCCACTTACATTTCACGATCAAGGAGTTGTTCCCCATCTTGATTGCCGTGAAAATTTGTGGCCACAAACTGGCAAATCATAACGTTCTCTTTCTTTGTGAAAATATGGCCATGGTTGAAATAATCAATAACCAGTCTTTCATTGCTGATGAAATTAGTGCGTCAGTTTGTAGTTGGATGCCTTCGAGATAACGTTCTGTTCAGATCAAAACGTATTTCGGAACAATCTAGGGTTATTCCTAACAAGCTCTCGTGGTTACAATTTCATGAAGCGTTGTGTCTATCCCCTTGGCTCAACCGCCCGTCGCACCCAATACCCTGTCTGTTGCTGACTCTTTGAAGGAGACAGTTCTTCTGACGGCGAGGCCCTCGGTGGCCGAGTGGTCTAAGGCGCTTCGCTGGTGACCGCTAGCCTCACACCGCTGAACCGGCACGGGTTCGAGCCCAGCTGGTCCATGTGTGGAAGTTTGTCAGTTACTTGTCGACGGGCGGTGGTTCTCTCCGGGTACTCCGGCTTCCTCCACCAAGCAAACTGACTGTCACCATATAAGTGAAACAAACATGTCTATTACATTAAGCCAAATATCCCCACCCCCCTCCCGTCTTCTGACGGCGTCCCTTGCTGAATCTTCCTTGAAAGTATACAAGCGCAAGCATGATAGTTTTATAGAGATTTGCTCAATAACACTGGTAGTGTACCACTAAGACATTCCCAATATCATCGGCACAGTTGGTTTCCTTCAAAGCATTCCTGCATTTCCAAAGTATGCACCCTCCACAGCTTATACATTCGTATCGGCTATCAGTCATGTGCACAATTTGGCTGCAGTAAACGACCCTGCTCAATTATTCCTTGCCAAAAAAGCTACCTAAGGGCATGTAAAAATTACACGATCAGTCGGATACCAGGCTGCCTATAACTAAGGATATCCTCCTTAAGATATTTGATGCTATACCCAACATTGTATCCTTGTCATTCTTTTACGAGAAATGTTCTTGGTAGCATGTCATGCATTTCTACGTGTCAGTGAATTGACAGTTCGCTCAGAACACGACAGCAATAGCAATGTTCTTCAATGCGACGATGTCTCTTTCTTCTGTTCAAATACAACATACCCCACAAACCAGTTCATTTGTTTATATCATCATATACTGATAATATTAATTATCACCTATGTACTGTGATATAAGCGGTGATACTATGTTTTTGGGAAATCTGTTATGCCACTGCGAGCACAGTCCGTATCAAGAGCTACAGTTCGTGATATGGCCGATCCATGCTAATTAGGTGGGAGTTGCATATCAGGGGCACTGCCAATGATACAGAAACGGTCGCCATGTTGGTTTCGCTCCACTTCGATTGAAAAGGGTGAAAAAGTTGAGGAAAAACATCAATATCCGATACCTTTATATAGATCTGTTATCGGTGGTTTTCCGTCATTAGATCCAAAATTTAGAGTTTTTCAGGGACAATCTATCGCGCGCTGGGTCGGTGGGGGAAGGGGGGATAGTTTGAGGCGAGTTGACGACGGCGATATGCGGCGATCGTTCAATTGTTCCCAACGAAAATGCCAGCATCTGACTCCAATGTGACAGGATTTTACATGATTGACGTAATGACAGGATTCGTTAAAACGTTATCTCACCAAATTATAATGCTACAGATATAATAAACTTCGCGAAATGAATGAAAGATTGGACGGAATAATAAAATGATACTTTCGTACGTACATGTACGTCTGACCGAAGGCCGAATCTCCGATGTTCCAGGGATGTATATACTCTCCTGTATAGTCGCAATTTGACTTTAGACACAGTGGCAGGGGGGAAATCCCGATAACTGGAGTGTGAGGGGCATTCCCCTCCAACTGTTATTTCTTGGTTTGGTATTTTCTCAAATTAATTTGCTTGAAAATTCGATTGAACTGGACTAAATGTCCACCAAGTACTAAATTAATTCTTGTCATAACTAAATTTAAAACAAAAAATTCCAAATTAGCATAACTACTTTAAAGAAAACATCCATATTTTTTCTTGAAAACAGCATATCACAGTACACAGGTGATAAACATAATAATAGGTTGTGGAATTCATATCAAGGCACGTATCAGGTCCTAGACCTGATACTCATAAGGCCCAGATCATAAGGCCATGACTTCCTAGACCTGATACTCGCCTTGATACGAATTCAACAACCTGTTATAATATACATATTGTCCAGTTCAAGCAATCCGTGTTTATTTTCGGTTATTCATTTCACTTCCCCTTTTTCCAATTTTCAGAAGGCGCGCCCGTTACAGCTGCCGGTTTCTCAGCTCATGTGAACATGTGATGTGATGTGATCTTTATCGGCATTGACCTTCTTTAATCGGCCATAGTTTTCGCATTGGCGCCACCACTTCATCTTAAACAACAGGAGTTCCGATTAACATATTCAAAAATATATATATGGAAGTCTGATGCTATATTAGAATGACACATTTCACCTGATAGCTATGCATTGTCCAATAACGGGCTCCATTGTTTGGTAGCCTCAACGAATTTATTGTATAAACGAGGATCTGGTGCAACTTGACCCAGTTTGCCAAAGGTCAATCAGAGGCTGTCGTGCCGTCTGAGTCAGTTGTATCCGACTATTTTCTAATATTTACTGTATACTTAACACGAAGAAGAAATAAAAAAGAAATAATTCAAAATTTCGAATTGAAAACTCGTCAAAAATTGACCATTTTTGGGTTCCGACGTAGCTGTAACAGCATTATGGCAGCCATCTTGGATTATTTCGCATTTCTCACTACACCTTTGCCAACACTATAAGTGTGGGAATTTTCACACTCCTACCATATAGGATAGCGAATATATGATGTTTTAGAAATCGCTGGGGTAAAAATTGCCATTTATAGGCCGAAAATGACCCCTGGCCCCTGATAGGCCACGTATTGCCTCCTGGGCCTCGAAATCGGGGACACCCCTTCTGATATAGTTCTTGGTGCCTCTGACGACACGTGTGCCAAATTGGGTGCCTTATTCCACTTTGTCACGATAAAGATCTGGGCTTAAGCCACCGGACTTTGAGTTATAGGACCAGTAACAGGACGATACTAGTACTTGTGAATGATCGTTTTTAGTGACCTATCCTCGCCATGGCACACGCATACGGATGTAGGGCTTAACTTTCCCTCAAGTCCTTGGAGCGAGTCTTCGCATGTAGGGCTCAACCTTTCCTCAAGTCGTTGAAGCGAGTTTACGGATGTAGGGCTCACCCTTCCCCAAATTCGTTGTCTGTAGCTGCCCTGGTCCTGTCTGGAGGTTTCGGACCTACCCGGTACTGCTTGGTGAAGAATTTGTACTGCCTGGTGGTTCCGGGCCTACTCGGTCCGGTCTGGTGAGGTATTAGTACTGCCTGGTGGTTCCGGGCCTACCCGGTCCTGCCTGGTGAGGAACTAGTACTGCCTGGTAGTTCGAGCCTACCCGGTCCTACATGGGGAGGCATTAGTTCTGCCTGGTAGTTCCGGGCCTACTTGGTCCTGCCGGTGAGGAATTAGTATTCCCTTCCCAGTACTCTCTGACCTCCCCCAACACACCCCATCGCAGCAAACAGTACAGAGAAATGAAGACAACATATAAGGTAGCTGTGACAGACATACAGACGTTTCAGGCCGGTGTGATGGATAAGAATATCCTGGTGATTAGTGTCCCTTGTCATATCTTTTTCTATTGGAACCAAGAACGGACAGTTGTCCCCAATGTGAAGAAAAGTGTCCTAGCTGGGTTGGGAGATAGGACCCGGGCACTCTTAGCCACCGGACATTCTTAGCCTCCACACAAGCTCTTTTAATAGTACAAGCTCTTTTAATAGTACAGATGTTATTCAATCCGTGATTAAGTACACCGCCGTTCGACGTCAGAAAGTGGAACTAATGACTTCACCGTATTCGAATTGGTCCATGTACCAAAGATGAACTCCGAATGGATATCATATGTACAGGTATTCACATGACATAATTACTGGTCCCCTAACTCTTCGTTGTGCCATTGGCTGCTGAGATGTACACTGAGATGTCACAAGTACGACAATGAGAAATTGCAACAGAAACTACTGCTGACAGAATTGTCGTAATTGTGTCATTAGTGGTCGATTCTGCATGCAGTCACCAGCTAATGTCGCAATTGCAAAAAAAAACGGTTGACTGCGCTAATTGTGACATTAGCTGGAGACCTGACATCTGTTAATGTCATTAGTATTTGCTACAGAGCCTGATGATTGAAGTTTTTGGAAATCCTATGCTTGATGTTAGTCCCCGGGCTGGAGAAACCCACATTGCACTCCCGCTTAATAATGAGGTTACTTTATAAAAAAAAATCTAGAATTGTTACACATTGAAAGAAAACCACCCTCTTTATTCTGGATATAACCAGTGGTATAAGGTTTCCGAAAATTCTGAGCTCCAAAGTAGGAGACCAGAGTCATCATCACTGTGTTATAGCCGTATAATTCCTGATTCCGCTTCGCCAACCTGAATATGTTGGTTATCTTCAGGCTAGAAAGCTGGAAATGCCTGAAATATCTTTGCGTTAAACTCTATCACAAAATGTAAAGATTTGCAATGGGTACTATATTGACGTTTTTCATGTCTCCAAAATTGCATTTTTATAGATTTTTCAGACTGTTCTATACATTTTTAGTTAGCAAGCTATATTACTATAAAAAAACACCACTGAAATATTCCCATGTATGGTAAAATGAGGTGATCATTTCATAGCAACACGTTCGATAATTTAGGCTATAATTTGAAATTGCCCTATTTCATTTTTCAGACGTCTTCGTCATTTACCTGCCCGATACGGATTTAGAGACAAACTGGCGTATAACAACTGGATGT
This sequence comes from Hanleya hanleyi, assembly GCA_036873755.1. Lineage (NCBI taxonomy): Eukaryota > Metazoa > Mollusca > Polyplacophora > Lepidopleurida > Hanleyidae > Hanleya > Hanleya hanleyi. Next base: position 59,307 of record JAVTVY010019141.1, read on the forward strand.
ACATGCTGGCCGGATATATAGCGGAAGTGCTGGCTGAAGGGGAATCCTGGGAGAAATTGCTTCAGAGAAAAATCCTCCAGCCTTTGGATATGAATTCTACTATCCTGCTGGAAGACTTACATATATACGCCAATACAACTTTGGCCATCCCTTACAGGTTTCTTGAAGGCGATTTCCACCAATTCCCGTTGGATCATTACAGGTAGATACGATGCATTAGTTCATATGCAAGATTAACCTAACCCACAAGTGCCTCGCAGTCTAACCTATTAGCCATATAAACAAAAAATGCTTCCCAATCTGGCTTATTGGCCACATTTATCCAAGACAGCCTGTCAGCCTAGTTTATCCGCCAGATTACTCAAGATTGACTAGCGGTAGTTTGTTAGCCAGATTAACCTAAGCGTACCCTTCAACCCAGTTGATTAGCCAAATTAACCCAACCGTGCCTCTCAGCCTAGTTTATTAGCAAGATTGTCAGTGAGTGTATCTCAGCTTCGCCCAGTTAGAAATTCAAGCGGAAATGAAAGGTTCCATTCACCAGTCACTGTCTCAGCCCCGGAGGCCGCAAACCTGACCCTAAGAAGATTGAAGCAATCCGGCATATGAGCGCGCCGTCGGATGTCTCAGGCATGCAGCGCACCTTTGGAAAAGTTAACTACTTGTCAAATTGTCTGAAGGTTCTATGTGACCTCAGCGAACCAATGAGACAGCTGACAAAACAGGAAAACACGTAGAACTGGACGCACGAGCAGGATAGAGATCTCGATGACATCAAGAAGGCGGTAACTGAAGCGCCCATACTGACAGTCAAGTCGCTGTAACACCAAAATGTTACGCCTCAGACAGGAGTTAACCCATGGCTGCCCCTCGGGCTAGTTTATCTGCCGAATTAATCCATGGCTGCGCCTCGGCCTAGTTTATCAATCGGGTTAACCCATGGCTTCTCTGGAATCTTCCTCTAGTTTATTAGCCGAATTAACCCTCGCCTTAGTTTATCATTTGGATTAACTCATGGCTAGATATGCTACATCTCGATCGAGTCTCCGTCTTTTTTATGAACTAGCTGCTCGATCATTTTCGCTACTTGGGAATGGCCTCTCGATATACTGATTTCCCCAGTGGTCACACAAGGTCAGTCTTGGATTCAAGTTGGGTAGTACTTGTTACAGGTTTCCCTTGCTGAATATAAGGGGGATGGATTGGCATGTAAGTGGTAGACATCAGGCGAATACGTTTACACATTTGTATATATTCACAGTGTATTATTTATCGCATGTCTGTATATATTCTACATACGTTTGTCTCTTGTAAATTTGTTTATCTGTCCTTGTATGTTGCATGTGTTCTTGACAATAGCTCTAGTGTGGGCTAATGTGTTCTTGTTCTGTAAATCGACGTCAAATAAAGTATCTATATATCTATCACTCTACGATTAAAATAATTAGCCTATTTGATGATAGGGGTAATATGTTTACATTCATGTACATCCGAACATTTTATAGTTAGAAATATTCACGACGGGGGGCAAAAGGTGTACTACCCCATATAGTAAACATAGGAAATCTGTGAAATCAGGGATATTGGGGACTCCCCATTAGACTATCGATCATGAACCTTCCTCGGTTTCCAAGCGAAACCGAAACGGCTACAATAAAAGCGTAACTGGGATACAAATCATCATAGGGATAACTTTGGCTCTTGTGATGCTTTTAGAAATATGCAGTCAGTATATTTGGCTGTGGGGTCAAATGACTTCTTGTCAGTCCGCCGCATCGTTTCCCACCACACTTTTAATGTCGCTTTTAATTATTCCATTCTTGTGCAAGTTGAGCTTACCTACAGCAAGTAATGAACTCAAATATATGAATCGTACTTACGGATATACTCAAGGGATTTGGAGCAAATAAGCACTAATTATTTCGATTATTGTCAATCAAATACAAGCATACACGTGTTATTTTAATGAAGTTCCCTCCTGAATTCGTGGTGATAAATAATCAATAATTTATTGATTATTTGGTGATTCGTCTTAGACAGGTGTTATCTTCTGTGTTGTGTACCAGTTTAACCTGAACACTCGTGTATTAGGAACATGCGGTTCGTCTAAGCTATCTATTATCTCATACTTAGGTTCCACCCCGAACAACCGGCTGGGTCCGTCTGTTCATCCGGAAGTGATATGGTAAAATGGATGCAGTTCTTACTGAAGACCGAAGATGATGCCAAAGTGGAGACTAACAATCTGGTGAACATCCCTGCATTCGCAGAGACAAAGAAGGCCTTTATGAGTTTGGAAAAGAACTTTATTTTACATCCCGAGTTTCCGGTTTCTCACGTCACATTCGGTGCCGGGTTAGGGTGGTTTATAGGATCATATCGTGGTAAGTACTGTATGTACAACAGTGAACTCGTGGTAAGTACTTTACGTACGGTACAACTGTATTTCACATATATCATCTCCCCTTGTAAGCAATTAGAGACCAGTGATGCGGACTCCAGCGAGAAATATACTGTCATCGAAGGATGGGGAATACATTCTGAATATGTGTGTAACGTTCTCAGTTTGAACCGTCAAATTCAGAATGAATGTATCGCACACCTCTATGCACTCCGTTATAACGGTTCCGACATAACATTAACAGAAGTTTTTTTTTCTATTAATCTCTAACTTGAGAGATAGGGTTAATTAATCTCATCTAGCTTCGAGGAAAGATTTTATTAACCTCATCTTCTTGTCCTCCCCAAACCTGGGGGAATGATTCACCTAAACTCATGAAACTTGAGACGCTAGATTCAATAAACTCCATGTAACGTGATTGTTGGATTTAATAATCTCATCTAACTGAGAGATCAAAAATCCAAACTTGGAGGAAAGATTCACCTAATCTCCTCAGACCTGAGATGAGAGACTCGCCAAAGTTGGGGAATAGTTTCAATTAATCTCATCTAACAGGAAGGAAAATTTCAATTAACCTCATCTATCTTGGAAGAAAGATTCAATTCATCTCATGTAACAGGGAGGGCAGATTCAATTAATCTCATTTAACAGGGAGGAAATCTTCAATTAAACTCATCTATCTTGGAGGAAAGATTAATTGAAATCTCATCTAACTTGGAGGAAAGGTTCAATTAATCTCATTCAACAGGGAGGTAAAAGATTCAATTAAATCTTATCTGACTTGGAGAAAAGATCCAATTAATATCGTTTAACGTGGAGGAAAGGTTCATTTAATCTCATCGAACGATGTAATTAACCTCACCAAAGCTGGAGGAAAGATTCACTTATCCCCATATAAGTTGGACTTCATCTACCAAGGGGAGAAATTCGATTTGAGGAGAAGATCATTTCAACTCCTCCAACTTTTGTTTTGAGCCTCTCGCAAACAGATCAGTTAATCACAGTTGCTTGGGTAGCAGTGGGTGTCTTCGTCGATGTTGTTGTTGTGATTATATAAAAATAATTCAAGAATATAATTATTTCTCACTTTTTCTTACACCACAATGACAGTGGATGTCATAAAAATGCTTCTAAAACGACCTTCATCGATCTACATAACTCTCCCCTACCGGATCTCCATCTGAATGACAAGTTACGCAACTCCAATGTTAAAGCCGTATATACCGACTTTCGCCACGAATCCCTGTACACGGGGAATCCGGGTGTCTGCAGACAAGCAACAGTAAATAGATGGGCGGGCGTGGACTATATATATGGTGAAAACTCAACGGACGTAGAGAATGTCATGAGGTAAGGTCAACTGCTGACCGCGTACCAGGATTCGTGGCGAATTCTTTAACATTGGAGTGGCGTAACTTGTCATTTAGATGGAGATCTAGTAGAGGAGAGGTATGTAGATCGATGAAGGTCGTATAAAAAGCATTTTTATGACATCCACTTTCACTGTGGTGTATGAAAAAGTGGGAAATAAATATATTCTTGAATTTTTTTTTTATATAATCACAACAAAAACATCGACAAAGACACCCACTGCTACCCAAGCGACTGTGCAGTTAATCTAAAGATTTGTCCGTTGTTGAGAAGAACATTTCGAAACTATGTTTTTACATGTTATGGACAACTGGTTCATACGATTATACCAGGATGGTGTATGGAATGCCAACTCCATCGAATGTTGAAGACAGAACAGGATTTGAAGCACGAACTCTCATTCATTGTAGGTCATCGCCAAATGAATCACCATGGTGCGTTGCTGGCATCTTCCTCACTTCTCTGGGTCTATCCTGACAAGAACATGGGGATTTTCATCGCTTCCAACAGACAAGCCCGGGATTCATTCTCAGAGTTAATGGCATATTACGTGTCGGACGTGCTGCTTGGAGAAACTCCCTGGCTGAACACTACAACGTCTTGTACATTCCCTCAGCCATGGCTGAATATGCCGATCCGCCAAAACACTTCGACAGCGCCCTCTGACGAGCCCAAAACAACCAAACAGAGTTACACTGTGCAACGCCCTCGAACCGCGTATATTGGAAGATACGGAAATCGGCTCTTTGGAGACATGATCGTTTCGGTGAAGTTATCTTGGGATAAAATACTTCGCGTTAAGCTGGGTGTGAATTTTGAAGGCATTATTTTCCCAGATAGAGAGAAGGATACGTTTTCATTGAAGTTTATCGGGCCTTATTGGTTCTTCACCAATACAACGAACCTTCGCAGCGTTATTCATTTTTTTGAACAAGAAAGTGGTGGTGATATTTCCAGTCTTGCATTTGCAATGAATGATGAGATAATTTTCTTTAATCGCACAATAGCATTTGATGATCCAGAAACGGTACAGAATACAGGAATCATTTCGATCAGTTATTTGAAGTTAAACATTCTTTGTTTCTATGTTTCACTCAAAACCATAAGCCTCGTAAGTGCTGGTACGGAACGCTATTTACATTGAGACATTGAAACCATCTTTTAACTCAGATGATTTATTTTTTGTTAATTGAGGTTGGATTTTTGAACGAATATCTGGAAGAGTTGTATCGTGCAATAGTCCAAGATTCCGATAATGACGAAAGGGTATAATCTATATTATACTCTTATTTATTAATTTCATAATTATACTGGGATTTTGATTAAATAAACCACAGAGGATAATAATATCACTGATTATATGCGATTTGTTCGCTCATGCCCTTTCCCTGATCAACACTGTACAATTAAGCAAACGAACTCGCCAAATCCCAAGACAGAGATAACGGACAACAAAGTTAGCAGCACAGTCTCAGTTTCGTTTCCGTTATTGTCTCGTAAAATGGAATACATTGCAGGTAGTAAAACAGATGGGTAAAACAGACGACAGCCGGGCATTGAGACAAAACGTTCCACCTGTGACGTTGCGAAGGTTTATGGTATCGTGCGAAGAGAAACAAAATTGTCACGTTACGGGTAATGAGATACAACAAACAAAGGAACTGATTTTCTCATATAACAAAGTGTAAAACTCATTCGATAAAAGCGGCTGGGATGCCTCGTCCCACATACGTATATGGGATGAGCGAGTGATAAACATCGGCCAATCAAAACAGCAACCTACCCCAGACAGCATTCGCTACTGCTCGGCCTATTTCGTCGAAGTCATAGTATCTCACGCATTAAAGGTATAATGATTTTACAGCTCTCAGCTGTAAACCGTGATCCGCCGCACGTGAGGCACATCACATGCTATAGGATGTGAGTAGTATATAAAGGACGGATCCTGCCTCTTTTAAGGGCAGATAACTCTGTTTGGACAATTTTTCCGAAGATAGCCGCCAGAGGGCGCCACCAGTCTTGTGACCAAAAAATACCTCCGAATACAGGAGAGTTCCAATTTTTGCAGGTCAAAAATAGTTCTTTGACCTTTGTATTCATCCGCGGTGATGCGGTCTGCCTCCGCGGACAGAAAGTAGTCCCATGGGTTGACTTCCAATGTTAATGTATACGGGGAATACCTAAATAGACGTTTTGTGACCTAGGTGGGTCCCTAGTGGACCGATTGGGTCGAGTGAGGTATCAAAGTGAAGCATTCGTCAAGGGGCATCTGATGGGCTGGGTGTGGGGTTGAAATATCGGCATTCTGCGCATGCGCGTTGGTCAAAGGGTATGAAAATAGACGTTTTGGAGCTAGGGGAGCCCCTAATGGGCCGATGGGGTCATATGAGGTATCAATGTGAAGCATTCGTGAAGGGGCATCTGACTGGACTAGCGGCTCGGGCGTTGTCACCATTCTGCGCATGCGCAGACAGGGAATTGTGGGAAAAGGGTATGGAAATAGACGTTTTGGGATCTAGGGGAGCCCCTAATGGGCCGATGGAGTCGTATGAGGTATCAATGTGAAGCCTATGTGAGGGGGCATCTGACTGGACTAGTGGCTCGAGCGTTGTCACCATTCTACGCATGCGCAGACAGGGAATTGTGGGAAAAGGGTATGGAAATAGACGTTTTGGGATCTAGGGGAGCCCCTAATGGGCCGATGGAGTTGTATGAGGTATCAATGTGAAGCCTATGTGAGGGGGCATCCGCCTGGACTAGTGTCTCGGCCGTTGTGTGCATGTAAAATTAGGATTTTTTCCCGAAACTATAAAAAGCGGAATACGGACTTTACCCCTAAAATAGGGGAAACCCCCTATCAACTCTAGTCAAAAGGGCTAATATCGGTCCCCGGGCTTATTGGGACCTGCCTATCAAGTCAATGGGGTGGGTGCATGTAAAAAATTTCCTGAAAAAAACCGGAACACGGACTTTATCGAAAAATCCGCGAAAATGCCTATATGGGGTATGGGGGGTATATAGGTCGCCGGGCTTAACGGGGCTTGCCTATCAATAGAGTTATCTCCCCCTAGTTCCAGGGTGGGTGTATGTAAAATTTTTCCTGAAAAAATACGGAACACGGACTTTATCCTAAATTATTACGGGAAAATGCCTATATGGGGTATGGGGGGTATAGGACCATCCTGGGAAACCTACTTCTCGACATGATAGGAAGTGTCGCGGAGCGAATCGTTGAAATTTTTGGAAAAAGTTCAGGGAGACCCATATAGTCCCATACTAGGGGTATAGGACCAATGTTTGCCCCACTGGGAAACCTACTTCTAGACATTTGCGGTATGGTTGTTTGGATTTGTTTTCTTAGTCTCGTCAAGACAAACATGATAGGAAGTGTCCCGGCACGAAACGGTGAAATTTTTGAAAAAAGTTCGAGGTCTGTATATAGCCCCATATAGACCCACATACGGGTTATGGGGGTATAGGTCCAATGTTTGTCCCACTGGGAAACCTACTTCTAGACATTTGCGGTATGGTTGTTTGGATTTGTTTTCTTAGTCTCGTCAAGACAAACATGATAGGAAGTGTCCCGGCACGAAACGGTGAAATTTTTGAAAAAAGTTCGAGGTCTGTATATAGCCCCATATAGACCCATATACGGGTTATGGGGGTATAGGTCCAATGTTTGTCCCACTGGGAAACCTACTTCTATACATTTGCGGTATGGTTGTTTGGATTTGTTTTCTTAGTCTCGTCATTTAGAACACGATGGGAAGGGTCCCGGAGCGAAACGGTGAAATTTTTGGAAAAAATCACCGAGGTCTGTATATAGGCCTATAGGCTGGCTATATGGGGAGTATAGGTCCAACCTGGGAAATTCACACACGTTCATTGTGATATGGGCTGTTTGGATTTGTTTTTCACGTCTCGTCATTTAGAACACGATGGGAGGGGTCGCGGAGGTAAGCGGTGAAATTTTGCGAAAAAGTCACCGAGGCCTGGGTAGGCCCATAGGCCTATACTGCATGGCTATGGGAGTATAGGCCCATACGGGGTGGACGTTTTGGGGTCTAGGTGAGCCCCTAATGATTCTATGAGGTCTTATTTTGAAGCTCTCGAGGAGGAGCATCCGCCTGGACTAATGGTTCGTCCGTTTTCAATAGTCTGCGCATGCGCAGTCTGGCCGTAGTATAGAAAGCAGGCATTTTGGGGGGTATGTGGGTGTGTGTTTGGGGTAGAGATGCACCGCTATGGGCCCGAATGGGTCGTGGAAGGTGTCAAAGTGAAGCTTGTGTGGGGTAGAGTCAGAATGGCGTGGTTTTAGATGCAAGTCGCGTCAATCTGCGCATGCGCAGTTGGTTGTAGTAAGTAAAGTGGACATTTTGGGGCAGTGAAGGAAGATATTTGGTGTAGAGAGGGACCATCCTTGGTCCGAATGCGTCGTGTGAGGTGTCATGTTGTAGCTCTTGGGGTGTAGACCCCGATTTGAGGGATGTTCACGTCATCTGTGACGTCATTGGTGACGTCATCAGTACGAGTAGTAGCCAAAGTAGACATTTTGGGGCAGTGAAAGGAAGGTATTTGGTGTAGAGAGGGACCATCCTTGGTCCGAATGCGTCGTATGAGGTGTCATATTGTAGCAACGCCCGCCAACGCCAAGCTTAACACTTCAACGCCCTGGTGAAATAGCTCAGAAGTTCTGATTTTCTAGATATTCCATGGAATTGTCACTAATTCTTCGAAATGCAGTAACGCCCGTCAACGCTTGTAGTTACGCCTTAGCGCTCTAACATAACGCCTTGACGCCATGATATAGACCGGAGAGAGAACAACAACAACAACAAGGATGACACATGAGAGAACAACAACAACAAGAAGTTTTTTCATATATTTTATTTTCCCCAATGTTACATCATACCCACGCTGGGGGACCCGCGTTGGGTATGTTTACAACTCAGAAAGACTCTTGCCCAATCAGAGGCCAACATTTGCATCTGTCATATTCGTTCCTGTCCGTTAGATGTATTTTTGATATGACCACTCACTCACTCACTCACCGTCGTTAGTGCGTCCATGCGTTAAGACGGGCGTTGGGGACGCCTCACGGGCGTTTTGCACGCCTCACTCACTCACTCACTCACTCACTCACTCACACACTCACTCACTCATGGGGGTATGTGGGTGTGTGTTTGGGGTAGAGATGCACCGCTATGGGTCCGAATGGGTCTTGGAAGGTGTCAAAGTGAAGCTTGTGTGGGGTAGAGTCAGAATGGCGTGGTTTTAAATGCAAGTCGCGTCAATCTGCGCATGCGCAGTTGGTTGTAGTAAGTAAAGTGGACATTTTGGGGCAGTGAAGGAAGGTATTTGATGTAGAGAGGGACCATCCTTGGTCCGAATGCGTCGTGTGAGGTGTCATTTTGTAGCTCTTGGGGTGTAGACCCCGATTTGAGGGATGTTCACGTCATCTGTGACGTCATTGGTGACGTCATCAGTACGAGTAGTAGCCAAAGTGGACATTTTGGGGCAGTGAAAGGAAGGTATTTGGTGTAGAGAGGGACCATCCTTGGTCCGAATGCGTCGTATGAGGTGTCATATTGTAGCAACGCCCGCCAACGCCAAGCTTAACGCTTCAACGCCCTGGTGAAATAGCTCAGAAGTTCTGATTTTCTAGATATTCCATGGAATTGTCACTAATTCTTCGAAATGCAGTGACGCTCGTCAACGCTTGTAGTTACGCCTTAACGCTCTAACATAACGCCTTGACGCCATGATATAGACCGGACAGAGAACAACAACAACAACAACAAGGATGACACATGAGAGAACAACAACAACAAGAAGTTTTTTCATATAGTTTATTTTCCCCAATGTTACATCATACCCACGCTGGGGGAGCCGCGTTGGGTATGTTTACAACTCAAAAAGACTCTTGCCCAATCAGAGGCCACCATTTGCATCTGTCATATTCGTTCCTGTCCGTTAGATGTATTCTTGATATGACCACTCACTCACTCACTCACTCACCGTCGTTAGTGCGTCCATGCGTTAAGACGGGCGTTTTGCACGCCTTACTCACTCACTCACTCACTCACTCACTCACTCACTCACACACTCACTCACTCATGGGGGGTATGTGGATGTGTGTTTGGGGTAGAGATGCACCGCTATGGGTCCGAATGGGTCGTGGAAGGTGTCAAAGTGAAGCTTGTGTGGGGTAGAGTCAGAATGGCGTGGTTTTAAATGCAAGTCGCGTCAATCTGCGCATGCGCAGTTGGTTGTAGTAAGTAAAGTGGACATTTTGGGGCAGTGAAGGAAGGTATTTGGTGTAGAGAGGGACCATCCTTGGTCCGAATGCGTCGTGTGAGGTGTCATTTTGTAGCTCTTGGGGTGTAGACCCCGATTTGAGGGATGTTCACGTCATCTGTGACGTCATTGGTGACGTCATCAGTACGAGTAGTAGCCAAAGTGGACATTTTGGGGCAGTGAAAGGAAGGTATTTGGTGTAGAGAGGGACCATCCTTGGTCCGAATGCGTCGTATGAGGTGTCATATTGTAGCAACGCCCGCCAACGCCAAGCTTAACGCTTCAACGCCCTGGTGAAATAGCTCAGAAGTTCTGGTTTTCTAGATATTCCATGGAATTGTCACTAATTCTTCGAAATGCAGTGACGCCCGTCAACGCTTGTAGTTACGCCTTAACGCTCTAACATAACGCCTTGAGACCATGATATAGACCGGAGAGAGAACAACAACAACAACAAGGATGACACATGAGAGAACAACAACAACAAGAAGTTTTTTCATATAGTTTATTTTCCCCAATGTTACATCATACCCACGCTGGGAGAGCCGCGTTGGGTATGTTTACAACTCAAAAAGACTCTTGCCCAATCAGAGGCCACCATTTGCATCTGTCATATTCGTTCCTGTCCGTTAGATGTATTCTTGATATGACCACTCACTCACTCACTCACTCACCGTCGTTAGTGCGTCCATGCGTTAAGACGGGCGTTGGGGACGCCTCACGGGCGTTTTGCACGCCTCACGGGCGTTTTGCACGCCTCACTCACTCACTCACTCACTCACTCATTCACACGCGAATAAAAACCAAAATGAGATCTCACCAAAAAACTCTGTCTTGTGTGTTTTCTATATGAGCATAATGCATGAAACTGGCTTTGAACACCGTATTAGCCAATCAGTGGCCTAGAATGGAGCCAAAGGTAACCCATCCATGTCCAGAAAACATTACCCGGGTGTACAAGAACCCGGATGTAGGCGCAGACGTAGGCGAAAGCATCCCAGTACCCGGATGTAGGCGCAGACGTGAGCGAAATTCTAGTACCCGTCCATTGGTTCTTTTATCGATCGCTCATTGGCTCTTTTCTCGACCGCTGATTGGTCCAAATGGAACTGCCCATCCTTCCCAGGTTAATTTACAATCCCCTTTTGTGGATATGTACAGACACCACCACCAACACCACTACCACACACTACCACACACACACACACACATATACCACCACCACCACCACCACCACCACCACCGCCACCACCGGGCGTTGACGGGCGTCAGCGCCCGGTGGTGGTGGTGGTGGGAACTCCCGTGTGGCAGAGCTCTTGGATCGGAGCTCTTGGAGCTCAAAGCCTGTGGAGCTCAGATCTCGGAAGTGACATTTGCATACGACCTCTGTGAGGTCGCTTCCGCTTCCGTTCACGTGACCAGAACTGATCTTTGACCCCGGAGCGCGCGGTGTAAAGGTTTCCACCGCGGTGCGGTGGAAAACTTTGCGCGCCGGGGTCAAAGGTCAGTTCCGGTCACGTGAACGGAAGCGGAAGTGACCTCACAGAGGTCGTATGCAAATGTCACTTCCGAGATCTGAGCTCCACAGGC